>VOQJ01016871.1:14782-28862 GCA_015052665.1 Apistogramma diplotaenia | reverse complement strand
CAAATGCGCAGGAACTGAAGGTGTCCGCGATTTCAGTGAACTCCTGCTCTGCGGACACCTTCAGTTCCTGCGCATTTGTCACTTTATCAGTCAGACCCCCGATCCGATCGTCTCCCCCGTACACCCTCAGGCTGGGAATCTCCTTCAGCAGAGCCTCATTCCCACGAGCGTGGTCCCTAATAAGCAAGAAACAGGAAGTTATCCCATTATCTGCAACCTGACTGACATTCTTCGCGGGGTTGTTACTTCATACCAAACACTTCTCTTACCAGTGATGATGTGTGGTGAGAACAGCTATCAAGGACAGGCCTTCTCGGTTCACTATTTCTAGCAGCTGTTGGGGAAAAAATATTTCGTCACTTTTAAAGCTGCAGCTTCTTAGTTCTATATAAGGGTTCACTGAAAGTCTCTGGGTAAAAATGAGATCTGCAAACATAACTTTGGCTTCAGAAAAGTGTAACGGTGAATCTTAAATTCTGATAAGGAGGATGTAAGGAAAACAATCATTTGTTGCAGCTCTAAGTGATCTGAGTTGTTCTGTATGGCTTCTAACATCTTTAGTTTGCATTTTTTTCCCCCACCACCAGCATGTCCATTCTGGCTCCAGTTACAGAGTCGCCTTTCCTCACTAGTTCATCCAGTCTCCTTGCATCCTTGTATCTAATGTTGCCACCCCAGCATACACTTACATAATGTGCTTATTAAAAATTGTCCTTACTTTTCTTTATTCTTCAAATCTTTCCTCCTTTTATAAAACGGTTTCATTTTTTTCTTTTAATCTCACCAACAAAGTGCTCTCTCTGAATCCGTTCTTAAACTGTTTTCTTGTTTTACTTGTAAAAGTAATAAATGTAAATCTTTTCTTAAGTATTACACCATTTTTAAACCACAAATCTAAACACAAACACCGTCTCTCACCCGGTGTGGTACAGCAGGATCCACAGCTATCGCCTGTTTGCTCTGCTCCTCTATCACCAGGTACATGTAGTTATCTTCCAGGATGGAGATCACCTTTACCTTCATGGTACCCACACACGCATGCGCACTACTGTGCGCGACACTTCAGGAGGAGATTTGATTAGTCAACTTGTGAATCATTTACTTTAACACACCTGTCTTCCGCACCGCTTCGTTACGCATAAACAGCTAGCTGATAAAAGCAAGCTGCCCTGTAAGCTACACCAGGCAGCAAGCGGCCGCAGTTTCATGCAGCCGAGCGCTTCCTGCAGATTTCACATGACTCTAAAATGTAAAAACAGTAAGAAAAACAAGACAAAGATACCTCTCTTTAAAGTGTGTCCGAGCGGCCCGTTTATTGCTGTTGGACTGTGCTCATCCTCTGGAAATTATTATCCCACATTTCTGTCAGACGACGAAGTTATCGCGACACCATCGACTCAAAGGGTCAAAAACAAGACCTTTTAATCGAGCGGGAAATATTCAACCGCCTTTAAATTTGTAGTTGATCGAGAGAAAATATGTTTATGAGTCGTTTTTTTAAATTTATTAAAACATAAACAGTGTATACGGTTTGTACCGTACGACCTTAATGGATGAGATGATCTTTAAATTATTTTATAATATATTTAATTTTTTTGGAGTCTCCTTCTCAGCCTCTGTTCAGATACAAGACTTGGTTAAAAAATAAAGATCAATTAAATTATTAATATAATACATTGTTATTTAAATAATTGATAAATCACACTTTTTACCTGTGCAATATCCAGTGAGCCAATTAATTATTTTATTAAAAGTAGTAAAAAAAAAAAGTCAAAAAATCAGACATTATGGTACCTTTTATGATAGCTAAGTATTAGTTTTTATAGAAAAATATTTAAATTATATGATGCATTTATAAAGCTCTAACTACCCAGCAATGGAAGGCTACCAACCCAAACATGTCTACACAGTTCTTTTGTTCTTATTTGCCTCATGAGGACTGTGTGCTCCACACCAACCACCTACAAAAATAAACTAAATGTAAAAAAAAAAATACTACTACTACCCTTTCTATTTCTTTATATGTCATATTTGGAGGAAGCATACCTTAAAGTCTTTCAAGACATGATAATGCAAAGCATTTTCCAAAATCTGACTGCAAAGTGAAATGTTCTCAGAAGGCAAAACTCCCTTATTAGTGTAATAATCCAAGAATATAGGATGTATATGAGAATATAACAGTCTTAAAGACCTTATTCTGCATCAGGAGTGTGTTTTTAATTTTGACACAATTTAAATGCAAATGTTTGTTTTTACCTTATGAAATGTTTTATTGCTTTTTCCAAACTACTCCATGCAATAGTCTTTGTCTGTACTTTATAAGCAAAAGATGATTTGGAGTTTCTAACAATGATGACACAATCAGAGGATGATGCTGAGTTCACAATTACTTTAAGTCTGAAATAAAAAGCAGCTGTGTTGGATCTGTCACAGAAACGACCAAACTAAAATCTTTAAAGCAAGCATGAAAATGAATGAGATGAAGAAATATTGACATGAATTTTCACAAGCAAAGAAACTATTAAACCAACTAACAGAAATTGTCCACATACGTCAGCATTTGTTACTGAAGTGGTCCCGGTCTTGTTAAATGTTTAAACATTGAATGAAACAGCAGTTTGAATATCAACATATTAAAACAGAAGACGAAATTGCTTCTCTTAAACATTTACAGAATACCATTTCACATTTTAAACAAATAATGGCCATTTATTCCTTTAAATTGTCAACCAAAAAGCTCAACTATAACTAAAAGAATGATTTATTGATGCCATAAAACATTGCACTGGATATAGTAATAAAAAACTGTGAACTTTGAGTTTGAGTCAGTGTAGTAGATGTGCTGTTTTTCAGTTGGTTTAGCAGTTGCAGGCATTTCCTTTAGTATATAATTGACAGCTTGCAGTGAAAAGTCAACATGGGTGCACAGGGCTTCACTCCTTGGGCACTCGGAATTTATCTTTTTCTTTGCGAAGATTCCTCATGGTTTCGATGGGGTCTGTCTGCTTCACGTGCTCTTGAACAGACGGCTCTCTAAATGAAACATTGAGGGGGGAAAAGGTTATGGAGCACTTTCTCTGTAGCCAGCTCATAACAAACTAGCCTTCTCAAATTACTAATGTGTGAGGTAAAAAAGAAAGTTTTCACAGGACTCTATGCTGAGTACACTCCACATTCAGCAGCTTATAAGTAAATTTACTACTTTGGTACGGTTGACTCAATGACTACAAGGTGCACAGGTGCTGAGGCTGCAAAACAAACCCAAATCATTCCCCCTTCACCACCTTTGACAGTTGGTATGAGATGTTTGGTTTATGCTAAACGTGGTGCTGTTCATTATGGCCAAAAATCTCCACTTTGCCCTTTGAACAGATGAGACCATTGTTCCAGAAGCCTTGTGGTTTGTTCAGATGCAGCTTTGCAAACCTAAGCCATGCTGCCATGTTCTTTTCAGAGAGAAGCGACTTTCTCCTGGCAGTCCTTCCAAACATGACATATTTGTTCAACCCCCTAATTGTACCATCATGAACTTTAACATTTAACATGCTAACTGAGGCCTGTAGAGTCTCAGCTGTAGCTTGTGGGTCTTTTGCAGTTCCTCTGAGCGTTGCACGGTTTGACCTTGGGGTGAATCTGCTAAGATTTTCAGTCCTTGGTAGAGTGTGGCATTGCATTATCACACCTGAATGCACCACACCAGGACACTGCCAAGTTATTTGATTAGCAGCACCTGGTTGCTACTTACAGTCTTAATTCCTGTGGAAGCTGTAAAGGTGTTAGTTATTCTTTACAAGGCTGCACAGAGTCCTGTGAAAACTCTTTTTCACTTTGCTGTTTTTAGGGAACTTATACATACTTTACTCTCATAAAGGGGTTAAATTTAAATTCATCTGCCAAAGTGGATGGAATCGTTGGTTCTCCATTGCTGCATTTCTCCTACAGAAAGACAGATACACACAAAAAAAAAAGCAAAGTTGTTTTAATTTGAAATATTTTACAAAGCTAATGTGATGTGAAGCGGTGACGGTATGAATCACATACCTTTGCCCAGGCTAACTTCTTCTGAATTATTTCATTGTGCGGTTCCACGTGACGTGCAAATTTCAGGTTGTTGACAGTGTACTCGTGACCACAGTAGACGCGCTTAAACACAAACACACCACCAGTTAGTCGGTCGTGCAACTTAAACATATATCAAAATAGCAAATTTTCAAAATAATGAAAATATTTTATATCAACTACAGAAGAGTTAAATATTTCTTTTCTATTCTAAAATCTGCAAAAATAAAAAGACTAGTTACTGTTTCAGGTGGAAGGCGCCCCAAAATCTCTATCAAGGCTTTGTACATCTGCTCTGCTGTACCCTCAAAAAATTTCCCACAACCAGCCACAAACAGAGTATCGCCTGAAGGGGGGGAAAGATAGGAGTCCTTAGTGCTTTAAAGGTCACACAAAACTTTTATTTGCTCTTGCAGTTCCTCTTACATAAATGATTAACTGGATTAAATATACCTGTAAAGACAGCTGGTGGCTCAGTGCTGCTTTCTTTTGTCACATAGTAACAGATGTGACCAGTAGTGTGACAGGGAGTAGAAAGACATTTAACGTTGAGGGATCCAACCTGAGGAAAATAAATAAATAAAAAATATATAAACTATATAAAATATATAGTTATTTTAGGGCTAAATTTGCAGAACACAGTCTTCTCACTTTCAAAGTGTGGGAATGAGAAACTTTCTTTGTAATGGCATCAACTCTGTCATCCCCTCCATAGACCTTCAGCCCTGGCATTAGCTTCACCATTTTCTCATTTCCACCTGCATGATCCCTAAAACAAAAAAATCAGTGTGTTAGCACTCTTTGGTTCAATAAAGGTTTAGTTTCATTCAGATAGCAAAGGTTCTGAGCACAACTGACCAAAGCAAATGCTTCCATTTGCACTGTGCACTTGGTAAGTAGCAGAGTTTAATTCTAGGAAAAGGGATTCCCAGGTAATTTTTCCCATGATTTTTTCTTTTTTAAACTTGGGTGCACTACAGTTAAAAAAAAAACAAACAAAAAACTAGTCTATTAATAAATAAAAGCTTTGTGGTTAAGTAGCACAAGCATACTCCGACTTCTGAGTCTGATGTCGTGGGACTGCGTTTGAACGGTAACACTTTTTTGGCCCATCGTTCATTCTCTTACAGGCTGCTTGTACCATTACTGTATTTAGCCTCGTGCAATGTTGCAGGTAGCTCACAGCCTCTCTCGTCAGTCAACATCCAGTTAAACACAACATCTGCCACCAGCGTTGCTCAGAAGCATTTTGTCAGATCACATCGTATGAGAGTTTATTCACTAAATGTCCGAGTCCAACAATGTTAGATCAACTTCAAAGAAAGTTTCAGTAGCGCCAACTAACAGCAGCTAACAGAGGCAAAAAAAACCCAAATAACATCAGCGCTACCAACAGAAAAGTCCAGGATCTCCTCAACAGCTCACCTCAGTGTCGCTGTCATCAGACAGAAGTGAGCTGCACTGACTCATCAACTTGTATTGGACTCCGTTCACAAAACTTTACAGCCTCCTCCAGATAAATAGAGGTGGACATATATTGACAGCTGAGGTAAACAGTGGACTGACAGCCTACACTCATGACACATAAGATTAGATTAAACTACATTATTTATTTATTTTTTTAAATTTATTAGTTAATATTTATTTTTTAATTATTTATTATTATTACTATACATGAACAGCAGCCAGAGTTGTTTGTCCTACAGAGGCCACCATAGCTGGGTTTTTGCACTTGAATTGGAGTAAGAAAACAGAACTCTGTTAAGACGTCTAGTGGTGATGTTTTACACACTGTACGTTTAATAATGATCAGAACAACACACAATGAGGTCACATTGTGAACGCATGTATGCACTCCTTCTTATATCCATGGATATTCCATGAACAACTGGCTTCATTTGCCAGGAAAATGTGTAATTGTAAAGAAAAATATGAAACCCTAGTAAGCAGCATAAATTCATGAATGTTAAGAAATAAAAAGCTCACCAGTGGTGATGTGTGGTTAGAACTGTAGTGAGTTTTACACCATGCTTTCGGACAGCTTCAACAACCTGTTGAAAGCACAAAAAAGGCTGTGTTATGCCAATAAGACCGATTAGCTCATCAAGAAATATCCAACAACAATTAGTCATTTAAGGTATTAATCAGTCATAGAAAAGAAAATGTGCTTGTTATAGCTTTGCATCTGTGGCTAATTTTTGTCCATACTAGCAACTGATGTTGTTCTTGGATGTTGGACTTGAGCTGAAAACATCAATTTGGATGCATTTGGCTTTCTCCAATTTATACTTCTTAATCACAGGTTAGATTCACATGCAGGAGTGACCTGCTTCAATATTACTCATTCCAAGTTTCACAAATACCTAGGCATTGACAGCAGACTTTCAATATAAAAAATAAAAAAAAAATCAAGCTAGCCCTTCTGTATATAATTAAAAAGGAGGTTGTTCTTCCTAATAGATAACTACTGTGCAGTTATCCCTCGTGTCCGTCCTTGACTACATATCACAAACAACATATCAGCAGATATACCCTGCATATAATATCAAATGCCTTACTTATCACTGTTCAATCAAAAGGTTGCTGGGACTTTCCTGCAGTCAAGAAAAAAAATGAGCATCTCATGTAATTTAAGTTGTTTATTTAACATAAGATGGCTACAGCAGAAATGTCTGAGCACATCGTTTGTCTCATTTAAAAGTAGCAACTGCAGTAGACTCCAGTAAATACTTAACCTGAGCTGTTCCTCACATGCACACTTACCTCAGAAGAACTGGAAGAACTGTCCTGAAATTAGACACTTCTTCAGACATCTTAATGTTTAATAATTATTATTAAAATAAAATGATTAATAATTACTAAAATGATTATTAATAACAACAAACACTACCCAAGACTAATTTTTTAAGTCCACAATATTGTCAGCAAAATGCTGTGGGGCCTCTCTCAGAGTGTTGGGATGTTAAATACTGTATGTATTCTTACTGATTAATCATTATTTTAATCCATATACTGTTCATGTTGCATACCTGCACAGATTTCAGGCTTTAAAACGAACAACAAAATAGCCCGTAAAAACTACATTTATGGTCTTATTTTGTATTTTTACACTGCTGTCAGTCAAAATAGGTCAGGCAGACCTTCAGTCATGCTGTGAAAGTTAATTAATGATATATAAACCAGCTGACTTAATATAACACAGTGACAGCACAGACCTTTATTGGCTCCACTGGGTCCACAACAGCTGCTTCTCTGGAGTCCACATCGATCAGGAGGTACATGTAGTTGTCAGAGAGCGCTGGGAGAAGTTCAACCTTCATGTTTGCTTGCTCCGCTAGATAAGATTTCCTGACCACACTGTGAAGGAATGAGGCTGCCTGGGCCTTGATTTCCACCGGCGCTTCATGAGGGGATACAAGTCAATACACATGAGACTGAAACCAGTTCCTGTATTATATTATATTATACTATATTACATTCAAGATTCAATGACAGACACTCCTTGCCTTTATTTTATCACATTAAAGCGAGAAACCTACACCGCTCCTGCCCCGCTGGATAAGTAAATGCCACATGTTAATACGCATTTGCGTCATACTTTTCGGCATCCTAATTAATCACTCCAAGATGGCCAGTGTGAGCGCAGCCAGTCTCACACAGGCCGACTGCGCTCATTTGACAGCCTCACGTCACGTCTTAAGACGGCAAAACATAAACATACAAACTAACGCCACCTACCTACCCAACAGCTACCACAGGCTTTAAACCGGCTAAATGAGAGGAAACCGTGTGGACCTACCGACTTTTAGAACTGTCACAGCTCCTATTAGACTGCACGCACCCCCTACTAGCGACTTGAATAACATAACAGCGGTGGCTACAGTCTTATCACGTTCCTGTAAACCAGAAAAGTTTGGTTTTGGTTCAGTTCCGTCTCCGCTCCCTTTCAACTTTACCCTCCAAGGCTCCGCCAATCAAGTGTGGATTATATGGCTAAGGAGCAATCTGTTAAACACGTGATTTTTTTGTTGTTAATACAATTCTGCACAAAGGTACGTTATGATATTTAATACTGGTTTTGTTTTACCGCCTAATCCTCTTAAATAGCCCAAATAAAATATGACTGGTTCGATGTTTTTGCCTTTGCGTATGTCCTTTCAGGCTTGCCGTAGGTTGATAAGCTAGAGCGGTCACACGGTGTCGGTCAAAGTTTAGTTGAACTTGTACTGACTGCTTCATTGCAGCCGATACTGCTCACAGTTCTTCATAATGACAGCACGGAATATACATCGGTTCTGGGAATGGGGCAGGAAGATCGTTTGTGTTGGGAGAAACTATGCGGACCACGCCAAAGAGCTGAAAAACGCGATTCCTACAGAGCCTGTCTTGTTCCTGAAGCCTCCTACTGCATATGTCAGAGAGGGCTCTCCTATCTTGGTACCCCTTTACACCAGTAACCTGCACCATGAAGTGGAGCTGGGGGTGGTGATCGGGAAAGGGGGCACAGCCATCCCGCAATCCGCCGCTATGGACCATGTTGCGGGTTATGCGCTGTGCTTGGACATGACAGCCCGGGATATCCAGGACGAGTGCAAGTCCAAAGGTCTGCCCTGGACCATGGCCAAGGCTTTCAACACCTCCTGTCCCGTCAGCGAGTTCATCCCCAAAGAGCGCATCCCTGACCCGGGGAACGTCAGCCTCTGGCTGAAAGTAAATGATCAGCTGCGGCAGAGCGGCTGCACCTCCCAGATGATCTTCTCAATCCCGTATCTTATCAGCTATATCAGCGACTTCATCACTTTGGAGGAAGGGGACCTCATTCTGACCGGGACCCCTAAAGGAGTCTCCGCCGTGCAGGAGCATGATGAGCTGCAGGCCGGGATCGAGGACATTGTTACGATGAACTTTACAGTAGACAGAGCGGACCAGTAGCGGAAAAAGAGACTTGCTGAGGAGATGGAGGCTGAGGAGCAGGTGCTGCTCCTCTCTGCTCCCGTGCGCATCAGCAGATGGCAGTGCTGTGCCACCGAGACAATATTTCTGATAAATTCTTGCTGCCTGGTTCAGTATTTTAGAAACTTTTTCAGTTTGGTGACACAGTTGATGTGAACAAAATCAGGGTACCTATGATCTTTTATACTCTGTTTTCATCAAACCATGACATAAAAATATTTCATCACGTCTTGTCACTATCGTGATGACTAGACAATGAGAAATTCACAGTTTTGAAATTAAAGATGCAATAATTCTTTTGTTAAAAGACATGTAAGATGAGTATTAGATCATAACATTTTTGTAATGTATTCTTTTGAGCTTTTTAAAGCAAAGACAAACAGAGAAACATTCACTGGTTCCAAGTCCTCAATTGAGAGATTTTTCTGTGTAAAACAAGGACTGCAGAAGCCTGAAGACATCTTGTTTTTTAGGAAACTTTAGGTATAGATTTTTTCATATTTTCTGAAAACAGTAATTGAAAAAAATATTTGATAATGAAAATCAGTTCTCCATAACAATAAAACTTGTTATGGGCAATTCCTTACATGTTTATATCTATATTGAACTTATATAAATGCATTAAAGTGCAATTTTTTTTTAAAGTGCCAGTTTTTCCGGGTGGACCTGATTATATCTTTTTTTAGTTAATTTTGCAAAAGTAAATGAGGAGTTACTAAATTTGGCTCCTCTTTATACTTAGTGGCATCACTTATGTCGGTTACATAGTAAAATGTAATATAATTATAACAGCAACATACAGGTACAGTTAAAAAAACCAAAACATGATTTGAACTATAGAGCAGATGATAATGGTATGAAAGACCACAACTTTTATCAGAGTATTGCTTATCCATCCTCTTCCACTTATCTATTGTGTCGCGGGGGGAGTGGTGGGGGGCTGGAGCCTATCCCAGCTGTGACCAGCTTTTACCTTTGGCATCTACAAGGCATTAACACCCAGGTAACAGCAGCTCACTGTATATTATAAACCCTATACATGGTTGTGTGTGAAAATCCCAGTAGATCTGTAGTTTAAAATACTCAGACCAGCCTGTCTAGCACCAACATCCGTGTCACATTCAAAGTTAATTAAGTTACATTTCTTCCGTATTCTGATGCTCACTTTGAACTTCAGCAGGTTGTCTTGACCTACATGACTAAATGCGCTGAGTTGCTGTGATTGTATTTTGCTGCAATAGCTGAGATGTGGAAGCTTGATTAGGTCGCATTTAAAATGCTACATTTGATACATTATCTGTTTAGCTTTTAACAATCTGAAACACATCAGAGACCCCCTCCACTAACCAACATTATCAGCTGTGATATTTTTGTCCATCCAGTGTAATTTAGACTTCCAGGATGTTAACCTTCAACATACCCTGATAGTTCCTGGACTTTTAAACTTCTCTTCCAGGTTTAGAGACAATTCTCCCACAGGCTTCTCTGTTTTCAGGATCAATCAGAGAGCCTCCATCAGCCTGTCCCAGGCCAGTGTGTTGTAACCTGAGTCTGCGTACATCATCTTCCACACCTGTAGGGCATGTTGTCTGCAAGACTCTCAGGACCAAGCCCTGGCCTGCAGGGAACTCTGGGGTTATATATGTCTATCATTAGACCAGTTTCAGCTGATTCACTCAGATTCAGAAGTTGGAAAATGTTTCCATGGCCGTTTTTTCCTCATCATCACAGGTTTAAAGCAGTACACAGTATGACATGTGCTCACAGGTGTCGTCTTTTATGAGGTATGAATCATGCGATTCATTGTGACTGAAGGCATTAAAGCCTCGCAGGTTTTAACAACGGCTTCAAAGCTGGAGCTCAGCTCTGGTTTAACATTCACCACACAAACCGGCTCACTGTCGTCAAGCAAGAGGCTGAGAAGGTATTTTTGATGCTTTCAGGGGAGCAGGGATTACGTGAAGACCACAGTCTTTCGATTCAACACACACTAACAGTGATGTCACTCATGAAGTCAACCCAGGTGGTAACTGAGGCTTATGAACAGAGTTGATCCAAGAACATTTTCACAGAGTTGCTGGCATGCATTCAGTCTCTGAGAACTGTTATGCGGTGGTGTGGTGGTTAGCATTAAAGCCTCACGGCAGGAAGGTCCTGGGTTTAAATCCACCGGCCGGCCCGCTGGGGCCTTTTTGTGTGGAGTTTGCGTGTTCTCCCTGATTCTAAATTGGCTGCAGGTGTGATTGCAGATGGTTGTCTGTCTCTCTGTGTTAGATACCTGTCCAGGGTGTACCCCGTCTCTTGCCCTGTGGCAGCTGGGATAAGCCTAACCACAATAAGCATTAGAAAGAAAATGGATGGATGTAATGTCATGCACAGTCCCTTGAAAGGTTTTAGGTTAAACAAAAAAAAGCAAAGTGAGAATGCTAACTTGTAGCATTCTCACTATATTTAAGATGATTTGGAGTCTCTGTCTCTTCATATAATCCCAGACTGACTCTATGTTGTTGAGTTTAGGGTGCTTGGAACCAGAGATCTGCTATGTATAAAAATCGAAACCACCAACATTTCTTGCACTCTTCCTCATCTAAAGAATGCTATAATGCAAGACAATGCAACCATATACTGTGTCTGAAAGCAGAGGTGCACATAAAGGCTATACTTCATCTATTGTAACATGCCATTTGTTAGCAGCCATCAGCTCATCATTTTTTTAAATGGCTCAATAAAGGGAAGCTCAGTTGTGCTCAGTTTGTTTGACAGTAGAATCCAGTGGAGCGTGCATTTTCAGTTTAAATCAACACACACAACCTCTTGTTGATCATATAATGCAGAAATGCTGCAGCGTTGAGTAATTGAAAGGCAACTACTGTCCTGTCCATTGTCCTGACAATAAAGGATTATTCCAAGAAGACCCAACATGTGAAAGTAGTTTATCGCTTGCCAACGCATGTCTGAGTGTTTGGCAATTGACCATTCGTGATGCCTAGATTTGCGTGCTGCACTGTAAGTCACCAGATGGGGCTGTGGTGTGCTACGGGGCTATTCTTAGGGGGGGGAAAAATACCAACCATAGGAAGGACTGAGTCAGAGGGAATGCATATGACATATTGCATCAAAGAGACATGCACCCATACAGCCAAGAAATTGATTTGATGTCATTTTTGGAAAGACATAAAAGCTGCTCTGTGTGACAGGACTCTTAAGTGCATACTTGTACATCCACCAAGGTTTTACAGCGTATGTGTGTCTTTCTCCCATATTCAGCAAACTCTCCTTTGCGTGTGCACACCAAAGTTGCATTAATCATTAGTCATTACTAACACAATGGAGGAAATTAAAAACGGATGTGTTATATTTTCACGGGCCAAAACTATGGAGCTGTAATTCATTCTCGCCGAATAATGAATGGGGTCTTTGACAAATTAAAAAGAACCATGCATGAAGCCCAGGTGCAGACCTCTTTCATTCAAAGTGATTGACTGCACACAGTATGTTAACACTTTGTTTGAAGCTGCAGGCGGAAGGCAAAGCGGAGTCGATTTAACAGCTAAACTGGGAAGCGTGCTGCTTCCGTACAGATGTGGACGAAGCAAAATAAAAACGAATGCTTCTCCAAAAGTGTTTCCAGCTAAGTTGAATATAGTTTAATTTTTAACGTGACAGCTTTCCATTGATTTGACAATACGCTGCACCTCATCAACCAAGTGCAAGCTTCTCTATAAAGTTTTCCAATCAAAGCTCACAGAGCAGACTGCAGCTGGTCTAAAATAGAAATGGAAACATGTGCTGAAATGTGTCCAGAAAAACAATGCTATAAAACCTATTGTAAAAGTTCTTAATCCAGTGACCCTAAAAAGTTCCCCAATTTGCACCGAACTGCCACGAGCGTTTGAAAAACACCCCAGCCCAATTTTCTTTCTCATCAATTAAAAATGGAGTCACAATTTAACAAGATACTGTGAGGCCTAACCACAAAGAAAAGAGAGAAAATCCCCAAGCATTTCTTCCCTGAATCCACGGAGTCTGCGGTAAGGGTGGAAAATGTGTGGAGTGCTCAGTATGAACTATCTTCATTTGTGGCTGCTCAAAGGGAAACCACTTTTACACGCTAATCCTACTTTTAATCTGGTGTGTAGAAATCAGCCCCCTTTCCCATAGTCATGGTCTTCAGTTCATCGCTCCCTCAGAGTGTTTCTGATTAGTTAGCTGTGTGCCCATTATTCACAAATTAGAGTCATCACAAAAAATAGACATCCAGCATCATGCCTAATTTCAAATAGTCACAGTGGCCTGTAACTCAATCCACACTGGGTAGTTTTTCACTCATAAAAATAAATCCCTGATGTTTTGTTTTGATGGTATGCATGAAATTGCAGACTGAAATCACTGGAAGCTGCATGTCAGTGAACGTTAAACAAATTACTGTTCCCATGATAAGGGAAGACTTACAAACCTGTAATTTATACAATTTATCTTTAGCCCCTGAGCTGCTTTGTGCAGATACAGTATTACATATTATCCTGTTTTTCAAGCAAACTTAGAGAACCATATTTGGTAACTAAAGTAACTAAACTGATACATATAGATTAATATATTTTCTGAATTTTATAAACACAGTATGTTACATCTGTCATTTAAGTGTGGGTGTATTGAAGTGGTAATATGCTGAGTAGTTACTGCATTGCATCATTCGATGATGCAGTCATTGGTTACAGCGATTCATTCGACATGTGCTGATGTAATTGACAGTGCAGTGCAGTGATTATTATATATTCAATCCAGACACTCAAGCTCTAGCTAGCGTGTGTAGTCCTGTGACAAGTACGCGTCATGATTCAGTAATTTGTACAGCCACCTTTGGCAGCAATAACTTGAAGTGTCTCACATCACTATGGATGAATATACTTTTTATGATATTGCGTGAGTTCATTGAGGTTATGCACAATTCACTGGTACTTTCACATAGAAAGCAGGGATGTACTCCACTGAGCAAACAGATCAAAATATTTGCTGCTCTCTGCCTGACTGCATCATGTGTGAGTGCTCAAAGGCCTGTGCGCTTGTG
>VOQJ01016870.1:29461-41021 GCA_015052665.1 Apistogramma diplotaenia | reverse complement strand
AAAGGCCTTAGTCCCACAGGCCTGTAGATCAGTTGGTGACCAACTTGCAACCATCACTCGGGAAAAACGTGAATTCCCAGACCTGTCAGCGAGCCTGCAGGAAGCTGCTTACTGTCACTACGTGAAATCTGCTGCACAGATTTATAGAGCGTCACTGAAAAGCAGACTGCTGCAGCTGCGGACCTGTCTGGAAACAAACAGAGCGTTTTATTGCTAAGGAACAACTTTTATTTTGGAGGTAAATCGTCTCTGTTTCTGGTTTGCATCACACTTTTTCACATTTCACTACCACTTCATTGGTAGGAACCCAGTGTTTGCAGACAAGCCAGCATCTTTCATGCAAATTGTGGGTGACTGCTGCAATCTGCTGGCGACCAAATCAATCACACTGAGGTTTTTGGTGACCAATATCACCCAGCAACTGCCAGCAATCTCCATCACTCGTTTACCATTTGGGGGAATTCACAGTTTGCCAACCCACCGAGGTTGCAACGCAGTCACCGATTGGTCTCTAGGTCTGTGTGACTAAGGCTTAACTAGGACATAAACTGTCCTGATGTTTTCATGTGATTTTCATGTGAGTGCCCACCACAGGCTGCAAACAAAAGCTGGGCACAGCCGCTGTCACAGCAACCATTTGTGGGTTACTAGCTAAAGTTACTAGCTAAAGCTAGCAAGCTTGGTTAGGAAGCTGTATCCATTAACTGTGCAGGTGAAACACACAGACACAAATATCTGTTCACCAGTGCGTAACACACTAATATAATACAGGAATGTCATCCACTTAAACTGAAGCAGTTTGTTGGATAAATTGTTACACACAGCAGCTCTTATCGTTAGTTAGATAATTTTATTCAAAATATTGCAATATGTTAAGTTCAGTGACTCAAATTTAACCTACTAATCAAAGCAGCTAAGTTTAAGCCTTGATAAAATACAAATTGGTGAATTACAAAAAACCCCAAACAAACAACCCATGCTGTTGTTGTGAGAACTGTTTTCTATCCATGGAAGTTTTTTTTGTATCAGAACCAAACGTGTTAATTTCATCACTGAAGTCGGGCATGTTAACATGAGTCTGAGCCACATTTGGCCTCACGTGTCGTCTGGATGGATCGACTACAGTTTTGGACACTTGTCCGTGCTTCTGCAGCTTCTTTGCACTTCTTTTGTTGTTGCTCCAAATTGTTTTTATTCAGATCAGAAAACTTATGAACTCATGAGTTTGGATATTCTATAAAATATATTAGAATATCTAGTTTTCTAGTGACTGATAGGAAATAACCTATCACAAATCAAAGGTTTCTCTTTTCTGGAAACACACATACATTAGCAGCATGACTGAGTGGAAATATCAGAGCAGTAAAAGATGGTAAGAAAAAAAATCTGTTCATATCATTGCTTTCCAGGTTGTGCATTAGTCAGACTTTCCTCAACGTCCCCCACAAACCCCCTGCAGTGAGATCAGGATGAGCCCATGTTATGGCTGCAGTCAGCCACACATCAGTCTTAATAGCAGGCATCACAACCAATGGTGTACAATAAGCTCAAGAATAGTTTTTTGTTTATAAGACGAGCTTCTCTGAGTGCCACCCAGGGACAACAGCCTAAAAAATGACTCCAGCAGAGGCAGGCCGATGTCTTCTGCAGCATGATAAATCTGTAAGAATGCCACTCCGGCAGCTAAATACATGTTTAAATGCATATTTAAGAGATTAAGAAGTTACTCTGGAGAACTTTTGCAGTTCATTATCAGAAAACTTCACAGACCTGAAATTGTCCTCATGTGGGTGGAGTTGCTATATAAAAAAAGTTTGGCAGTAAATTCCAACAATCTTTAGCAAGCCTAGTTTTTCACTTGCTGCTGTAAAGAGATGTGTATTTTAGTCTTAGGCTTCAATTATCGTGTCCTGAGAATGAAGTACATTTCCTTCCAGCTTTCATACAAAAGCGGGTTCAGTAAAATGCTGAACTGTAGTGAGGATGAGATTTTTCCTTGCTGGCGCTCAAGATTCTTTGACACATATAAGGTGCCTAATGCAGTGAAAAGTGAGCCTTCCAGGAGTCCCTTTAGCCTACTGGAAGGCAAATGATTACTTTCTTTGTCCCCCTGATGTCCAAGACTTGGGAGAAGAATTTTTAAAAAGAACAGAAATTACATTTTCTGATTGCATAGGTGTAGAGTAAGGGTCATTATCAATGATGACGCAGACCTCAGAAGAGTGAGATCTACCTGACCCATCAAGAGTTAGGATGGGATTTTTTTGAGCTACTGTAAATAGGCAAATATTCAGAAAATAGAACATATCACAGTTCAAACAAATTGCAATAAAAGAGTTTTCTGTTACATGATTGTCCATTTGAGGCAGAGCTACAAACCCTACCAGACCAGTAACCAGGCGGATCTTAAGAGATTAAAAGTTTACAGCCAAACATTGAAGTAGGCTAAATGCACTGGTGAATTGTTCATGTTTTCACTCAACTGTCCACAGACTGAACAGCTTGATGGTGGTAATAAGCTAAACAAAACGGACTCAAGCCAAGGCCGAGATGGAATTACGACTGGGACTTAGGATCACCCTGCTCTTGGTCATCCTGGTCGTGACTCTTTCCAGTGAGCAGGTGGAAGCACAAAGGGCAGGTGAGGCCATTAAGATTAAAAATTCTGATGCAACAGCAATCTTAGAGCATCTCTAAACTGCATGTGGCTAAATCCTTCTGTGTCCTAAATCCTAGGGTGCAAAAATGTGCACTACGACTTGGCTTTTATCCTGGATACCTCATCCAGTATTGGAAAGGAGAACTTCGAGAAGATTAGGAAATGGGTGTCCAACTTGGTGGAGTCTTTTGACGTAGCACCCGACAAGACAAGAGTAGCTGTGGTTCGCTACAGTGATTGGCCAACCACTGAGTTCAACCTGGGGCGGCACAAGACCCTGGAAGAAGTGAAGCGAGCTGCCAGTAACATACGCTACCTGGGCGGAAATACAAATACTGGGGATGCTATCAGCTACACAACCAGCAACATCTTCACAGTGGAGAACGGCGCAAGGCCGATCGCCAAAGGCATTCAGAGGGTGGCCATCCTTCTCACAGATGGCCGAAGCCAGGATTATGTTCTGGAGCCCTCCAAGACAGCTGCCAAAGCTAGCATCAGGATGTTTGCTGTGGGCATAGGGGAGGATCTGAGGGAGGAGCTGGAAGAGATTGCAGCTGAGCCAAAGAATGCCCATGTCTTCCATTTAACAGACTTCAATGCCATTGACAAGATCAGGGACCGGCTGAGGAGGAGGCTGTGTGAGAGTAAGTCAGCCATTGGGCCCCAAGCCAAGAAATCACTCACACTGCATGCCACATGGCTTCTTTTTAAAGTTTCACTTTGAACAGCCTGCCTTACCCACAATATGCACTTAATCAAATGGACTCTTATTTTAACCTTTTAACCACTATGCAGAGGAAAGGCCTTAACCACAAAACCCCACCCCAACCACACTGAGATGCACGTGCACACTGAGCTATCCTGGCTTCTTGTGACTGAATGGGAAGCCTGTTAGGGGGGCTGTTGCAAAAATTAGCTTGTAAATGACAGTTTCCTGACCAAGACGCATCTGTGGTATAGTTGCCTTTTTGACTGTTGCTATGGTGCAGAGGCGTTTAGCGGTGGAAAGCCTGTCTTATGCTGACCTCAATGGTTCTTCCACTAGTGCGCCTGTGCTGAGAAAATTCTTCAGCACAAGTCACAAAATAGATTGTTAAGTAAATCAGCTAAAATATCCCTAGAAATATTTAGCTTTAACAGCTTTGTTGGCTGTGCACAGGAGCGGGGGAGCAGCCGTTTGCTAGTGTTTTCATGGGGCTGACGGATGCTTTGAGCTCCAACGCTCAAAATTCCTGCCTAAAATTAGCCACACAGGAAAGAAAAGGATGCCATGAGTCTCAACCACAAACAAGAAATACTAAAATGGAAATGACATGATTACAGGGTTTGGTTAAGGATGAGCAATAACAGACTCTCAACTTTTATTTCAACCTGGTACGCACTTGTCAGGCTAACAGCAATTCCTGTGAAGAATGTGATGAGTAAGGCTCTAAAATGCCTGTGAATGTGTGAATGTATCACGTTGCAAAGTTATCTACTTCTTGTGCCTTAAAGGCAGCCAGTAATCTCAGACTCTTACAGATTTTGAATCAGCCATCCAAGAAGGGTGTGCATGTGGAAGCAAGCTTCACAGAAACTTTATCGGCTTAAACAAACCAAAGACTAAATTTAATATGCAAGAAAAGTTTCAGTGTTTTCCTTCTGTAATCTCCAAAATCGCTACTAGTGAGCCTCCAAGTACTTCAGCGGTCAGCACAACTGCCTCCCTGAGCTATGTGAGTTATTTTCACCCGGAAAATTATAGCTCTAATGTTTCAAGTGGGTCAGCTACAGCGGCTCAAATGGCCATGTTAAATGTTTTCACCTTTTAATCTATAGGTTTAAAAATGGACACTATTTATTCTGTGCTGCACTGATTCGACGGAGCACGTGTGGCCTCACCTAAAAAGACAAAATCCTTGACCTTAAATGGCCCACATGACAAAGGACGGGCACCCAAAGGGTGTGTAAAAATTCTGCACAGTGACAGGGAACACAGCTAACAGCAGACATGAATAATTTACCAGTCCATGGCTGAAAACAGATATTGTATGTACTGTAAGGCTGAAATTTTTGCTGATTCTCCAAACCTGTTTCTGACATTCGTTCTCAAAGGCAGGTTTTACATCGCTTCCAATTTAACTCACAGCCAATGCCTAAATTATAGCTTCAGGGCCACAAATCCAGGGAGTAGCTCAGCTATCTAGCATGCTAAGTCTGAACGGCATCTTTAAAAAAAGAGAGTGACGCATTGCTATTCATTTTACAGAATGGCAATTTTTGGTTGACTTTGGCTTTATAAACAGCATAAGCCAAGTATCCTTTCTGCGATCTTCCATTATCATTCTAAAAAGACTTTGAGACACAAGAAAAAAAAAAAGATTGCTTTCACTGCCAATCAAATTAAAGGCAGAGGCAGACAAGGACAAAGTCCAGCTGGCATTAGAAGTAATGTAACTCCAATCATTGGCAAGTAGCAGCTTGGATCACCCCATCAGGAAGATTCTGAACGTTGTATAGAATCTGATTGATCAATGACACAGAGGTTATTGTTTCTCACTGATGTGAAGATTTATACAGCTGCGGGTTAAAAATATGTAGACTTTTAGCACATAATGGCTCTAAAATGTCACTGATATTACAGGATCAGCAGTCAGAGTAGTCCTAATATCAGGCTCATTGAAAAGCTCGTCTGAACATGTTAATTGCAAATTATTCTGGCTCTGGATGTGCTGTTGTTGACTGGAGTTTTGACTCAGAAGTTTCCTTATTTTAATAGAAGGTAGCAGATGAGGGTGAGTTTCAAAGACTGGAGGGTACAAATGTGTAGTTACAGAAATGGGGTTTAATTTGGGCAATCTACGAGATAGATAAGAAAGTTCAATTATGGTGGCTGTTGTGCTGAATAATAAAGGAATGGCAATTTCAAAAAAGGTCAAGTCTATAACGACCCTAGCAGCTCTGTGAGGCTGAACAAATCACAGCAAGCACTTTATTTTGAGCTAAATGCTAGTGCTAGCATCATAACATGTTTAAGATTAGTGTGATAGAACATTGTGATACAGTTTACTATGTGCACTATGTACCTACTTGTGTATAATGTAAATTATCAGCAGGGTAGCAGCACCTCAAATCAAATACAGCAAAGAAGAAATTGATGTTGGTAATGTTTCGCTATGATGCTCATGCTAGCGGCTCTATTTTGTGAACATCTGCCGCTAACCAAGCTAACTAAAGTCTACAGTAAATACAATAATTGAATGCATGAAACCTAAGCACTATCACAGCTCACATGTAGTGTGTGGTTGGCCTAATGGTACTGTTAGCTTGCTAGCATGCATTTGCATCATCGTTGTTGCTGATAACATAGCCACTGTAAGCATTAGAGTACACAAGTTGTGACACTGCGAGTGATGGTGTTAATAGGGATACCTGTGTAATAGTCTTGAGCCACCCCTCAATTCTTTATATTTTGTTCAGAAAATGGTGCCGTGATTTATTGAAATATGCAAAACAAATCAAATACAACAAAAAAGGCAAAACAGTGCAATTAAAAGTTCATGTTTGCTATGACCTCCTTTCTTCTTCAGCACAGTCTGAGCTCTGTGAGGCAGCTTTCTTGTAATTTCTTTAAGTAGCCTTCAGGAAGAGTTCTTGGAGGACATTCAAAGCTCTTCTTTGGATGTTTCAGCCTTTTGTTCTGTTGTCCGTAAAGATGATCCCACACTGCTTCAGTAATGTTGAGGTCTGGGCTTTGGAGAGGCCAATCCATGACTGATAGTGTTCCACTGTGTGTTTTCCTGTCCAGGTTTGCCTTTACTAGTATATTTGGGATCACTGACATGCTGAAAAAAACAAAGCCATTGCCGATGGCGTGGTAGATCAAAATCTGTACTTTCCTACATTGATAATTAAATTAATTTTAAAAAGATCCTGAACAGCACCAGCTGATATGCAAACACACAACATTCTTCTGAAAAATGTCAAGTACAAGGACTGAAAATGAGTAACAAAACCATCAAAGCAAAATGTGAAAGTCCTCGAGAGAACTATTGATCAAGACTACTAAACAATGCAAGAACATTCTTGGAAACAAAATACAAAGGAATGAGGGTGCTTTGAGATTTATATACAGATGTGTATAGCTACATGCTCAGCTACCTACACTATAGTAAATGAGAATTAAATGATGAAAACAAATCTTTTAGTTAACAGCAGAAAAAATGAATACTTGCCAGATCTTCATGAATTCAAGAAATTAAGTTCAGATAATTGTCTACCTGAGTTGTTCTACTTTAGTTGGTATAATATCTGCTGCGTTCATATTTGTTTACTGCATCAGCATGAGAGTATTTCATTATAGTCTATGAGATAGTTCAGTAAAACAAACAAAATAACCCCCCCCCCAAAAAAAAACAACCAAACAAACCCCAAAACAAAACAAAACAAAGCAAATGTAAACTTGTGTGAACCAGCAGATAAATCTGAAAATCAACACGGATGAAGGTTTTAATAAGTCACACTTACCAGAAACATTCCACTTTATTCCAGACAAAGAAAATCTACAGATCTCAGAACAAACTGAATTCTGTAAACTGAGTGAACTGACCTCTGCAAAGTATCAGTCAGATTAAGAAAACTTTTACATCTTTTAAACTAAACAGTGCCACTCTCAGAAGCTGGCATCATAAAACAAAAGCTCCTCCTGCCAATGAAAAAGGTGTTGCCTTTCTTGCTGTCATCACCATCCCTGAAATACACGTGTGTGGAAATATAACACTGTTACTGCTTCCTATAAGATCCATCTCGGTCTTGAGTCATCCATCCATTCACTTGCCACCCGCAGATATCAGACCGCAGAGCGGGAAGGTACAAATCAGTCTAGAGATTGTGTTTTAATGAGATGACTGCTTCCTATGACAATACAGCCCTTCACACCTCTTACGTCTGGCCCCTCAAAAGCTTTTCCAGCTGATTGCTTCTCCTAATAAAACAATAACACATGATTCGATTTTGAACAGGAGGATACAGAGTCGCCATATTTTTCTTCCCCTGCTCCAATAAGAGCCTCACATTTAGCCTCACAGTGCGTCTAACTGAACTGTCTTCCTTTCTCCTCAGATGTCCTGTGTCCAAATATGAAGGTTCAGCCTGATCGGTTTACGCCCGGCAGCACCAGTTATGGTCTTGAAGAGGTTCCAGGTATGTGCAAACTGCTGCTTTCTTCACAACAACATGCAGCATTGGCAATATGTGGCAACCACAAAGTCAGGTCTTTATTTCTGAAAGCATTTCCTACATTTCCACACTTACCTGTTTTTTTTTCCTTCACAGACAGTTTTAGTATGCAATGAGCTTTTTTTTCACACTTTCTCTCCATTTCCATCACAGTGGAAAGTAAATTGGTTTTATTCATGACTGGGATGGTGCTGCTTCCCTCGCAGATCATTTCTGTTTTGTTTTGTGCTGCCATCATGAAAACCTCAGTATCCTTGTGAAAGTAAAATACTGTCACTTCAAATCAGTTTGGAAATCAAGTTTTTAAGGGGGGGGGGGCATCTCAACCTGCCCCCATCCCAGCTCTACTCTGGTAGGGACAGAGGTGACCTGGCCTCATGGTCCAGCCTGTTGGTGTCATGGACCCTCGCTCCAAGATAGTTGACAACATCATCTGTAGAAAGATTGACCCACATGTGGCAGCTTTAGCACTGAAGTCCCAGTTATGGAAATCACAAGCAGCCAAAATCAGCCCCTACATCATTCATAGTTATGGGAAATGTTTGACTTTTTGGGGTAATACACTTTTCACATTCTTGCTTTCGCTCTCTCCTTACAGTGATGTGAGACTACTAACAGCGGCTGGTTAGCCTAGCTTGGTATGAGCACAGTAAACAGGGGGAATCAGCCCAGTTCTGTCTGAAGGGGCAAAAGGTCCAGAACCCACTAATTAACCTTTTTTCTTTGTAGCTGTTGTTTATGTAACACTTTTAATCACCTGACCTAGCTAAGCCAATCCCCCACTGCTGTTCTTCACTATAGCATCGTACTATATTAAATAATAAAAATTATACACCTTTAATTGTATTTACAAAGTTCTGAAATATCCATAAAACTGAATCTAGAAACCCCCCCCCCCAAACTGTCAAAAAGTTACTTTATGAAAAGTGACATTTGAAACACAACATAAACATTTGAGTGCGGTTGTTATTTTTTAGATTAGCAGTGAATCTGTTGCTCTACTTGTATGCAATTTTATACAGCTCTCTGCTGTGTTAAAGGTCTGTCTTGAAAACCGTTTATCCACCAGTTATAACAGTGTCTTTGGGGGGGGGGGGTCTGAGTTCCTGTCTGTGTCTCCCACCCACATCCATCACACTAAGAGAGGAAACAGATGCACAGACATGAGTGTTTGGACTCGTGCTCAGTCCAGGTTCAAGGAAAAAGAGATGTAAGAGCAGTGAAAGCTTTCTCTTTGAAATGTTGACTCCTAACATACTTGGCTGGCACCGGGGGGCATCTGGTGAGTTATTCAGCAAATATACAGACTTGTATTTCTTGTATCTCTTGCTCAGCATCATGACTCAGCAGTCACGGGGAAAAGGGAACGATGCATCCGAAATAGGCAGCTGATCAACAGCTAGCACATGTGGACATCTTTGGGATGAAAATTAGGCAGCTGCAGGAAACCCACGCAGACATAACATGGAAACCCGAAACCAGAAGACCCCAGCTGGCAGTGATTTCAAATCCTATCAGGCTACTGTGGTAATCACCAAGCTAAAAAAATAAAATTAATAAATAACAGCTGGGATAGGCTCCCACACTGGCTTCATGGTTCCCACACATTTGTCCACATTAGCATGTATGCTATCACTGCCTAACAGTAACCAGAAGAAATCTCTGCTTGGAATTTCTAAATAAAAATATACATTTCCCTGTTTTAATGTAGTTTGAATAGTATCTAATTCACACATGTCCCTTTGGAGCTGTTCAAAACTTCTCCTGACTTTTTGACTGAACGAGTGTTTTCGTGATCATTTCATGCTGTCAGGACACATTATCACATCCTCGTCGCTGGCCGAGTGCTAATTATGTGGTTCGGCTTTTCCTCTCAGCCGCAAAAGGAATTAGAACAAACTTCTGATAAATCACTGAGAGCCGCTGATGTTTTCTTAAGCAGATGCACCACTTTGTCAGATGTGCTAAACACTCGGCATGGAATAAATCCTGAGCAATATTTTGTTTGTCTTTCCTGTTCCAGTGGAAATTTCTATGGGACGTACAGTACATTTCTTGTAACCACAGTATAGATTATTGTGGAACAGGCCATAAATACACTCTGCACTGCACTGATTTATATGTCCTTTGCATAAAGTGCTAACACCACAAATGAAATGGTGCTCCTAGTAACTATAATCAATTTAAATTCTTAGTTGCTCCATTACTTATTTAGAGACGTTTCTTTTTCCTGCAGTTTAACAGTTGCAGCAGCATTGTCCAGGGAGCAAAGGCTGCTCAACAAAAAGTGCAAGGATGTTTATTGATTTTTTTCTCTACCTTCAACACAGCACAGACAGTTGCGTCATAATCTGGGCTATTCTACGAGCAGAAACCTGATGTGGGCCCCACTCGGGGCGAAATGTTATCACACGGCGGTCTGAGGTCTGAAGCTCCCTGACATGATAAAGATGTCTGGGGATTTCCAAGCTGCAGTCAGTCTATAAGTGCAGCAAACTTTAAGGCACACGATGTCAAACTTGCTTGAGTAAAGTACTTTTTTCAGGTTGTGGCTGCGCACGTAGAGATTTTGTCTTCGTACAGACACACGGTGTTTATCGCTGCTACTCCTGCAGCGCCTCTGATAATTACTTAACAAATGCTTCTCTGCTGGTGCACAGGGAGTGCAGTTCTCTTTGCTAAATGTCAAGGCTATTTGCCACTTATGAATTCACAGCCAAGAGACCTGCGGTTTGAACGAGACTTGTATTTATCATGGGCTGTCTAGTCTGACCCCTCAGGGTACTGAGCACACACGAGAGGCTGCAGAGCATCTCCGTGGCCCTGCGCTCACCATCTACTGTACAAATGGTGCCATCAAAAGAATGCTGTGTGCATGCGCTCGCCTTTCCCAGTCAGTGAACTCATCTGGCTTTTGCCGCAGATCACCCCAGTGGTCGTTTTTGGCTGTCCAAAATAACTTTTTGGGTTGATTATACGCTATCTGCTGCCAGTTCAAATTACAGCTTTGTGCTCAGATGGGCCCCAAACAGCCACAGAAGCAGCATGGTGCGCACGATGCAAGCACAGCGACAGGGAGAATCAAGGCCAGCATGACTCGCAGCTGCGTGGCTTCCTCGAGCAACTGATAAGCAGCAAACATCGCTTTTGCACAGCAAAGTGTCACCATCGCTGAAAAGAAACATCGACTTTTTCAATCGCTAAAGTTGGTATTGACTGAAAGTTGGTTTTTTTAAGGCCAGCTTCAGATTTGTTCTGATTGAAAAGGAAGACGAGCCCTTTTACGCCACACTTCTCTCAGCAGACTTCAAAGAGCTTTTTAAAATAACGCGACTGAGATTCAGGGGTTTTGCAAGCTTCCCATCCCATGTTTTAAACATTGCAAAAATCTCAGAACACAGCAACAAATATTTTATTGGTTTGTCTGCATGAACAAGTTGAGAAAATTAAAGGTAGTGTACACAACTTTAAAAAAAAGCTAAAAATGATTCGGCGTTAGCTGTCACTTTTAACAGCTCATGTGTGAAGCTGTGCACTAACATCAAGCATAGAAGTGCTTCCCTTTTACCTAACAGTCTGATGGCAAGATCAGTCAACCAAAAAAAAAAAAAAAAAAAAAACAAAAAAACACCCCCATCTGCTGGAAAAAAAAAGAAAACAGAGCATTACCCCTGTTTTTTGGTT
>VOQJ01016870.1:0-14341 GCA_015052665.1 Apistogramma diplotaenia | reverse complement strand
GGGGGGAAAAGGGGAAGATTTCCCCCCCCCCCCCCAAACTTAGATTAAAAGTCAAAGGCTCAGCAAAAATGTTGGTCACCTCATTTCCGAGTTGCTGGAGTCGTGCATGGTTGATGTAAGAAACACTGCTTTAATGGTGGGAACTGATACAGTATGTCTCATGGCAGATATTTGATGTGTAACATTATGTAAGACATGACGTCTGCTGCACTTCCAAGCTAACAGCCTGTGACTGCACTGTTTGAGGAGCAATCAGAGGAGCTCAAAGATAACATCATCACCATCAGCGACTTACTGAAGTTCTCTATGTTTGATGAAGTGCTGAACACAAACTGCCTGAATTCTTCTAAAGTCACCAGAAGCAAAGCTAAGCTCAGTTCTCTCAGTGGCTGCTGTGACCCGCGGGTCCTGAACACTTCATCATGCCCGCGGGCCTTTTTCCAAAATCTGGGAGTCGAACAAAATTCCGTTGCAGATTTTTAGTGACGGTTAAAATCTGAACTCTGTGGTTGTGTTTGTTAAATGTAACACGTGAAACAAGTGCAAATCTTTCATTGTATTTGCAGGGAGACGATGACCTGAACATAATCAAAGATCAAATGTACATACCGACGTGTGTGTGTGTGTGTGTGTGTGTGTGTGTGTGTATAATTTAGTTTTTAATCTGATACATTGTTGTTCTACAGGGAAGGAAAGGTGAAAGTGGACTCCCGGGGGTGGACGGCCTTCCTGGATCTCCTGTGAGAATTTTTTATTTATTTATTTATAATCAAAACCAGGTTAAAGTTCGTGAAGTCCACCTTGAAGCCTCGATGAGCCTTTCCTCTGTTGCAATGGTGGCATTTTGAAAGTGGCGCGTGTTGTCGAGGGCCGTGTCTCACTGTGACACTTAGACCAAAATGATAAATGTTATAAAAATCAGCTTAAATGAGTGAATGAAAGCAAAACTATCTCTGATACTTGCAGGGTGTGTGCTCAGCTTGCTGCCTAGTTTTAAATAAAACATAAATCTCTCATGTACACCCCCCTTTCCATTGATTAATCCCAGCAAAATATTGGATCAGCTCCGTCGCCTGATTAGATACCAACTCCTACCTACTCCTATCACCGTAATGCAGTGGTGCCTTTAGAAAGGAGCCTTGACTTTAGCATCATTTTGATTAGTTGGAAAATCATCGCTCTCCACTGGAGGGGACACGGTGATGGATAAAGTACATCCAGTGAGGGCACCGTACCAGTAACTGTGCCTCCAAACTGGAAAGAGAGATTCATTGAGCTTGAACCAAAAGTAAATGATATATCTTAACCCCACTTGTATTGCTGTGAGTTGTGAGGGTGAGACCAGCCAGCATTACCTTCTCTATAACACCTGTGCAGCACAGAGGCCCTCAGAGAAGCAGCTGATGGTGCCACAGGGCTTTTCTGGGAGCAGCACCGTGATTCTAACTGTTCCCCAGCTTACACATTGAAAAATAAACTACACATCAACCTGTAACATGTTTTTAATGCTCCTTTTACATTTTACACTTCCACATCATCATGCTGTGTAACTGCTGGCTCCATATGGGTGCAGCTCTGTTTTTATTGGCCTGTTGTTTATGTCAGTGCTTCCAGTAATACCCCGGTGACCCCTCGATGGAGAGCTGAGGAGGAATAATTTGGTATTTAAATTGTGTGGGTTGCTCAATATTTGATGTGGTCCACAAAGCGTGGGATTGCGGCGGCTCTCTCAAAGGTCTCTTCATTGTATGTATTAAATAGAGGGAAAATAAACAGGCTAGACTGAAACCAACAGGTTACACCAATTAATTTCCTCGATTCCTCCCTGTAGCCCAGTACAAGTGTGCCCTGTGCTCAAGCGCTTTCTGGGGCTGAATTGGTTGTAAACCGTGCTGTAGTACTGCCCTCTAGTGGCTGGTCAGTGCTACTGATTTGAACTTTGCTTTCTGGGAAATCCAATTTCTTACAATTCTTAGAGAAATCTGAATTTGTGATATATCTGGAAAAGGAAATGTGCTCTTGGCACTATGTTCTTTCAGTGAAAGGTCCCTGTGTTTAATCAAAAATGATGATACGATATGAATGTATATGAATCGAGTTTCTCTGTTAATATTGTGTTGCAGGGACCTGTAGGTCCACCTGGACCACCAGGAAGCCAAGGACAAACTGGACCTCCTGTAAGTAACGAGAAACTGAAACTAAGAGTCTTCATTTCTGTCGCTGATGGGCTTCCTCTGCTGTGTTTCTCCCTGGAAGGGTCTGCCTGGTGAAATTGGGTTTCCAGGGAAAATGGGCGAGCCTGGAAAACCTGTGAGTTGACCTTTAAGTTCGCAAATACAAACTTTCTTCGTTGATAACGGTGCTTTTTCACTCTGTTTGTGTCACTGAATGTCAGCATTTTGCGTCTGATTTTAAAGGGTCTCCCTGGTAAAGATGGTCTGGATGGTCTTCCTGGGAATGACGGTGCCGTGGTGAGTGTTATCAAACATGTTTTATATTTCTAGCTGTTAAAGTGGCTGTGATGTAAAAGGATCACGTGCGGAGGGTGAAAACTGTGAGAGTTGTCACACAATCTGCCGTTTCGGCTTCACTTCGCACGCTTTAGCTCATTATTCCATTCACAATTCCCAGATTTTTCCTTTATGTTCCTTCTTACGTCCTTGTTTCCAGCTGAAACACTGAAAACTTCACAGCATGCTGTAAAGCACTGAGGTGGTTCGATGCCACTGGCCTATTAGACATTTGCATTGAGCAGGTGAACCAACCAATCAAGCTGCATCCGTAGCACACTGTGCTGATTGGTGCTAGCACAGACTGCTAACATACTGGAACAAAGCACAGACGTCTCGGCTGGGCTCGACTCCTCGCAGTGGAACTGAATCACCCAAATCCTGCTTCTGGTTTCTGTGCAATTTCTCTTTGAGCGAACAAGCAAACTCCAAAGACTTTTTTTACTCTTTGTTGAAAGCATGACATTGAAATGATGCTCTTGTGCTTCTAAAGGGGCCCAGGGGAGAGCGTGGAGCAGATGGTTTTCCTGGCAAGCCTGGAACTAAGGTACAGTGACTGTACATTACCCAGAAACACACTGAACTCATGCTTTTGTGTTATCCGTTTGGAAAGCCGACATTTTAACGAGCGCGTCTACTCCTCAGGGCGACGAGGGGCCTCCTGGACCAAGAGGACCCCCGGGGGAGAGAGTGAGCTCACAGTTGCTGTGTGTTTGCATGGAAGGCAGCTTACAGTATTTTAAAGTATGTGTTTTTGTGTTTTCACAGGGTGAAGCCGGTGCTCCCGGACAGCCAGGTACTGATGGAGCGCGAGGTGACCGAGGCGTTCCAGTAAGTGTGACTGCGCTTCCCAGTAACTCCCTGGGAACCCTTTGGGGGGCCTGCTGTTTGTCCCCAAACACAGTCCTCATGTGCAATCTGAAATGAATGGATATTTTGTTTTCCATAGGGAGAGAGAGGACTGACGGGGCCACTTGGGCCAAAAGGTGAAAAAGGCGACAAGGTAATAAAAACCAATCAGGAGCCTTTTTAATATTTTGGGCAGCCGGGCACCTGCTGCATGCGTGTCACTGACGGTCGCCCTGCAGCGTCGCTGCAGCTGTAATAAAGCTGTCAGCATGCGGACTCTGAAGCTGTTGTCTCCTGCCTCAGGGTGACGCGGGAGCCAGGGGACCACCGGGCATCCCAGGAGATGTAAGTGATGCTTCTGCTGCTTCTGTTGTGCACGTTAACTGTAATACAGTGCAGATGAGGGAAAATATCACCTGCTTTCTTCTCCACAGGTTCTAAATGTCATCCCTGAGCCCGGTGAACCAGTGAGTACTCTTCTATTACATGCACATTATCATGCATTCGCTCTACAAAATCTTATGTTGCTGCTTGTTCTTTCCTTAAGGGGAGACCTGGAGAGAAAGGAGAGAAGGGGGATCAAGGGAAACCAGGAGAGATGGTGAGATTTTTGTTTCCGCTGCCTCTTTTTCACCAAACTTCATCCAGCAATATGCTCACAGGTCCACTAGATGTCAGTAGAGGTTTGCTGCTGCACTGTCGCAGCACAGCTCAGGAGACTTTCCTTAATTGGCTGAGTAAATTCAATTGTTGGAGGCAGAAATGCGGCGCCCTGGTTCTCTATGCTCTCTGCTTTACAGATGCATTGTACATTAGGTGCAGAACAGAATGTGTTGGTATATTTAACATAAAATAGGCAACATGAGTTATGTGCTATTCTTAACACACACAAATGCTAATATATGTTGCTTTTATCAATAATGTTCTTAAGGCAGCAGATGACTTCCTTAATATGTTTGTTGTATCATCAGTGCTTCATGCTGTGATCTGCAGCCTTCATTCATTTTTCGATCTTCGTCATGTGGAATCGTAGCAGAAATATTAAAATTGGTCTTTGACCGTGTCTCCGCAGGGCCCCAGAGGACTGCCTGGTGAACAGGGTTTTAAGGGCCCAGCTGGACCACCGGTACAAAGCTTGTTTTCTCGTCACTCTTTTCACGCTACACTCATTTCGATTGGAGCATCTCTGATTTGCTGTGTCACCTTCAGGGGCCAAAGGGGGAACCTGGACTTACGGGAGAGACGGGGCGTGTCGGCGACCCTGTAAGTTGTTCCATTTAATAGGATTCACCTTTCAACACAGAGAGGGACGATTTCTATATAATGATGATGTAATAATGATGTCTGCGTTGCTCTCAGGGTCCACCTGGCTTAGCTGGCCCTCAGGGTTCACGTGGACTACCAGGAAATGTGGTTGGTCTCTAATCAGTTTGATATCACATATGTCTGTATGACTGTACACTTATACATTCTTGCATCAAGCTACCAGTTCTGTTTTCTTTAGGGCATACCAGGGATTATTGGGCCTCCAGGTCCAGCAGGACAAAGAGGAGACAAGGTCAGTCACCGGCTTTTAAAATGCATTTGGCTGGATGTGATGTGAAGTCTGTGCTGAGAATGGTTTTGGCAGTGCAGAGAGAAATCGACTGCAGAGAAGAAAGAGCGACCTTGTTCGTCCTCTGTCATTGTTTCAGTCTTTGAATTCATTTCAGTCCTGCTGCAGCAGGAGTCTCACTTCCTGCCGCCTCTGATGCCTTTTACTGCTGTTTGCTTTCATATTTTTCTTTGTTTTGAATTGCTCACAAGATCCTGCTGGGACATTTTTTAACCATCCCTTATTTTACTGTCCACTTCAACTAGAGGCTGATAGTTAACTAATATGCTGGATATGATGCATACATAAGTAGAATTTCACCTAAAATGTGCTCAGAAACCAGAGCAGTGAAACGCATCTAAGGCATCTGCTTTGTTGAGCCTGAGACAATCACAGTGTCTCTTTAGTCCACTGTGTTTTTGTTTTTTTAGGGTGAACCTGGTAAACCGGGACAACAAGGTCCTGCTGGGCCACCTGGAGAGCCCGGTTTGACTGGACCTCCTGGACTACCAGGGAAGGGGAAAGACGGGCAAAATGTAAGACACATTTTTGTTGTCCTCTCCATTATTTGCAGAATAATGTTTACCTTATTCTCACAGATATAATGAAGTTAGAAGATTCTTTATTATATTTAATTTGCTGCCAAATTACAGGATTATTGTATTAAAAGATAGAGCCACAATTTTTCCACCACATTTAATTAAGTGTTTCTTTATATTGTGTTTAGAATAGCTGTAATCTTTTGGATTTATATTATTAACAGCTGCAGCACAAATGAACATCTGCGCTGCAGCTATAATTGCATTTTACCCATAGGCTTTATGGAGGCTGTATATAAGTGGGCATAACCGTGGTGACATCACCCACTGGGTTCCACTCGTTTCAAAGCCTCGTGTTGGTTTTTGAAGCCAGGTGTGACCATGTTTGGATACTAAGTTATTAGCTCCTGCTAGTAAGAGCTACTTTTGGCTGCTCCCTTATTTCCCAGGGAAACGCAGCAGTGGATGGATCGCCATGTTTTACACTAGATGCCCTTTTTGATGCAGCCCCCTCATTTATCCAGCACTAGGAGACCACCGGCTTACGACCCGGTAAAAAATACCATGTATCTGTGTCATGAAACTGCACACTCATTGGCGGAAACGCTAATCAACAGCGTGCCGTTTCGTGGTCAAAGGGTTTATTTTATAACCAAGACGGCAACATTGGGAATCTCAAGGCTTCAGAGTGGAACCAACAGCTGTCTGTTTACTGACTGGTTACGCCACAGACACAGCTAATGCTAATGCTAGAAAGGTGGCAAACTAAATGCTAGAATCGCACAATCTTCTTAGAAGGGATTTACTACACAGTAAGCCGTAATTTATGTCAAATAATTTAAATAAAAATGCTCCAAAAGGCACCAAAATCACGACTCATTTTACTGGAGGTTAAGTCTGCCTGTTAATGCCGTTAATTAACATGACTCATTATTTACGTCTTAACAAAGGACAAATGGTTGAAATACTTAAAAAAATAAAACCCCTTGTATATTTTCTGAAGGTAGAATCAACTCTAGATAAACTATTTTTTTGGACCTTGCTGTAAACATGTGATTTTTAAGGCTGAAGTCGGACCTTTTAACACTGAAGTCTATGAGGACTGACTCACCTTTGGAGTCTGCCTCAAGTGGCCATTAGGGGAACTGCAGTTTTGATGACATTTGAGCTAGAAATGTTATTATTTTAATGTTTTAAGCAGTTTCCCTTCATTTATTTTAAAGTTTGGGATAATGATCTCAGTCCTCACCGCCTAACACAGAAGCACATGTTTCTGATGGTTCGGATCGCCTCTCCTCTGCGCCTCTGAACAGTCTCTTGTATTCCACATGTGTTCCGCTCGTAAACATCCCCTCGCCTGTCGAACCGCAGCGTAACACGGGCGGCCGTACAAGGGGGGAAATGAGCCTGAGTGGGCACATTTTGTGCCGCGGCTCAACATGTGTCTTCATCATTTTTCACCGCGATCCAGACATGTGGCCGTCCTGCTGACGAGGCGGGAGCAAACAGGAAGGGCATTGTTAAGACATGTAACATTAAAACAGCAGAGGGGCGAAACAGATTTGCCTCTCAGCAGTTCTTGCTCCGTTTTTTTAAATTAATGAATGAATTATTTATTTTTTTATACAGCTGCCAGGTGCGGCCCCGAGGCTCCGACACAGTCATGAGGAACAGGAACTCTTTCTGACCCATAAATGATTTATTGAAAGATGCTTAATTCCAGTGTTTGGGCAATAAACAATTTGCTGTTATTTGTGACATTACAGGGAGAACCAGGACCACAGGGAATCCAAGGACCCCCAGGGCAGAAGGTAATGTCATTGCAGAGCTTCTAGGTCTCCTCGCTCGTCCTGGTTTATCATGCACAGGTGCTCTTTTGTTGATGTGAGAAACGTTTCTTTTTTGGGTGCCTGAATGAGAAAAACAATTCATCTTTGTTGAAAGCAGCAAAAGCAATTTCTGTGTCCACTGCTCTGTGACCGTCGCTCTGATTGTGGCGGGCTGCGGCACGGGCGTGGCAGGGCAGGGGCGTTTGCTGGATTTATGGTGTCAAACTGCTCGCCCTCATCACCGATACGCTTCCTCTTCTGAGGACAAGAACGTCAGCCTCAGATTGCATTTGTTTCATTTTTTTCAGTCCTCGCTGAATGCAGTGTGCCAGAATCGCAGCCAAACTTAATGGCTGCTGCACGGTCATGACTGGAGGAGCAGGAGGGTGAAATAAACTTTACTTTAACTTGTCCTGCAGGGTCAGCCGGGGTCAAGAGGAGAACCTGGGGTACCAGGTGACAGGGGTCCTGCAGGAGAAGGCAAAGTGGGACCACCGGTATGAACACCATGCCACACTGAGCCTTTTGACATTCACCAGGTCACTGGTGACCCATCTAGGTTAGGGGTGTGCTGCAGTTAATGCCCACCCCAGTTTATTACATTTTACCCGTTTGGAGCACCAAAGAAAAGTGGATGTTCAGAGTTTAAATGTAGCCAGTGCCTTTACGTCCACATATCTGATTGTGGCCGTCATTGTTGTTTACAGGGGTCCTCGGGACAAACCGGCCCACCTGGACCTGCGGTGAATATTTGCTAAAACATTTGTCTTATTAAGTGTCTGCGATTATTCTGTTTTCTTTAACGTTTGTTTCTGGGTTTCAGGGCTTGAGGGGTCCACCAGGTGTCACCGGTCCTCAAGGCCCAGCGGGTCACAATGTGAGTCCAGTAATGAAAGAATTACTCAGAAACAAGTTAATTCATTTATTAGAAAATTTAATTTGGCCACTTAATTTGCAGAACCCTCTGCAGTGAACCCCAGTTTTGGTGACTGATGATGCAAATCTCTAATAATATACTGTACAGAAAATGTAATCTATTACATTTTCTCAAAATGTAGGGTCTACCAGGAAGGCCAGGAGAGAAGGGCTCGCCAGGAGAGCCTGTAAGTACAGTAGACACACACACACACACACACACACACACACACTAGAGAACAACAGGCTATTTTCCACAGCATCACACCCATCAGTTGCCCCTCCCAGAGCCTGGTTGCTTCCTGTTAAAAGGGAGTTTTTCCTCCCTACTGTTGCTAAGTGCTTGCTCGTAGGGAGTCGTCTGACTGTTGGGGTTTTAATGTAGGGTCTGTAGGGTCTTTACCTCGCTTTGAGGTGACTTGTGCTTTTGGCACTATATAAATTAGCTTTTGTTTCACCAGATGTTTGCTCAGATGTTTTGTAAGGGCACTTCGTCTTATCACTATTCAGGGGCTGAAATACTGTGTGATTTATCAGAGCATTTTCTTCACCTAATTGTTTGTACTTGTTAGACACAGCTTCTCTGTTTGCTTCACATCATTTTCCATGAAAAAGTTCTTAAAACATTAAGCTGAGTTGAATATTTAGGACCTAAATGTTTCTCAGACCTCAACAAGGACCTCAGTAGACATTAAATGAGGGTAATATTGGACAGAAATCTAAATGCTTGAGGATACTTGAGAGTTTGGCCAGCTACATGTGGTGTCCTGTGGGGGTTCCTCAGGGAGTACAAAGCATCAGGCCTGTTGCTCGGCGTTCCCTGGTCTGAAAGCTTGGTATTCACTGCCAGTAATAAGTTAGACTTGCTCCTGGTGAGTGTTGGACTGTTGTCACGACTGCCCTTAGTGATTCGTCTTGTAACTGTTTGGGCAAAGCCAAGACGAGGAAGGTTGCTCCAGCGCCGAGGACTGGCCACTTGATGTGGTCCTGTTGGCTTCACTGAACTGATTGTAGTGACTGTAAGAATACGGGTGCAGCTTCCTCTGCAGGTTTTCTGGATTTAGCGGTATGGAGCTCAGGAGGGGCTCGGAGCATCTTGGGTTGTTTGGCCATCTGACCAAACCCAGGACATGCTGGAGAGCTTATATGTCCCGACTGCTTTGGGAATGCCGTGGTATCTTACTAGAAGGTCATGATTAGGGCTTTTCTGCTTAGACTGCTACACACAAATAAGTGTCAGACAGTAGACGCACAGCTAAAAGGATGCTGCTTTGTTTTTTCTGGATATCCAGTTGCTTATCATCAACTTCATAAGGCTTCATTTTCTTCTTGGCCACTATTGTTAAAATAATTCCTCTGCAGTAATCAATCAACCTCAGAAGTGAATCTCACTAATGTAAATGGACTGGCGCTGTTCTGCTATGAATTAGAACTCAACGTGCTTTTTATTACAAGCCTAAATCACACACTCATACAGGAAGCAAACTCTAACTTATAAGTTGGAAAGCTTGAACATCCATTTGGAGTGAGGTATTTATATATTACAAGATTTTTTTTTTTTGAGGAAATGGATCGAGCCCTCAGTCGTACTTTATTCTCTTAACTAATTTATTTCCTTTCTCGCAGGGACAGCCACCAGATTTTGATCCAAAGGTAAGAAGCCACTTCCCCTGCTCTTCAACTGGAAACGACTTGGTGTGTGGATCATTTGATGACAAACACGCCTGTGCCATCTTTAGGTGTTTTGCTCAGACTGCCCTGCAGGCCCACCGGGACCACCAGGACTCCCAGGGGTCCCAGGAGATAAAGGGCAGCAGGGACCTCCTGGGAAAAATGGCCAAGATGGATACCAAGTAGGGCGAAGTTATTAACATGTCATCATTCCTGTGAATATTCACTTCTCTTCCATTATAATGCAAATGTTTAAAGGAGTCTCATAAAGTGTGTGTCTTTGCTGCGCTGGCCCTGTGTGAGGCAGGAGATGCGAGCCTCGTCTCATCAGTCATTTGTCGTGACGGATGGCGAGGCTCTGTCTGCATCATTAGCTCGGCCTCCTCTGGGGGCAGCGGTGAACGATTAGCAGCCGCTGACGGTGCTCCGTGCTATCTACCTGGACAGAGACTGATGTTCTGCTTTGTCGCTACAGGGCCCGCCAGGACCGGCCGGACTTCCAGGGCCCGCCGGAGCTGATGGAGGAAAGGCACGTTTGCTTACTTACTCCGAAACATACTCGCTGCTTCTGTCAGTGTCGTTTGGTTCGTTTTACGTCACAATTGTTCAGATATTGAATGATATTCTAAAATGAATAAAGCACAGTGGCATGGTGGTTAGCACTGTTGGCACACAGTAAGAAGAGTGTGGGTTCGAATCCACCATCTGTGTGGAGTTTGCATGTTCGGCGTGGGTTTAGCTTCCTCCCACAGTCCAACGACATGCACTCAGTGGGGTCAGGTTAATTGGTAATTCTAAATTGCCAATAGGAGTGAGTCTCTGCGTTGGCCCTGCGACAGGCTGGCGACCCTGGACAGGTGTCCAGGTGAGACTAACACTTATCAAGCAAACGCTCATCGTTCTTTTGTACCACAGGGTGTAAAAGGTGATCGAGGACCTTCTGGTAACCCTGGAGACAAAGGAGACAAGGTGTGTTTTTACCACCTTTCTCTCACTGTGTTTGAAGAAACATTCACTGCAATAATTTCAGCTTGATTTTAATGGCCATTATGTGTTTAATAGGGTCACCCAGGCCCCCCTGGCCACCCAGGTCCTCCTGGATTAATGGGTACACCTGTAAGTAGCTGTTTCAGCCTTGTTTATAACGTTGTCAGACGACTAAAGCCGTTTGTAAATGTAAATATTGACCTGCACTGACACCATCTCTTCCCTCTTCAGGGTAATGATGGGCAGCCTGGCCCTGTGGGCCCCCCAGGGCCCCCTGGAGAAAAGGTCAGTTGGCACCTTGTGCGCTTTCCACTCAGAAAATGTATTACCCATGTGTCATTACTGCACAGCCCTCATCTCTCTAGCGTGTAGGTCACCAGCCTGTGCAGTAATAGTGGCTATTAATCATTTCTTTTTTTGTTGGTGACCCGTTTTTGTGTCTAGGGCAAAGAAGGTCTCAAAGGAATCCAGGGACCACCGGGGCTTCCTGGCTTGATAGTAAGAAAAAACATTCGAATGCAAAGCATCATGAATATACAGTTCCTGCTGTGCGATCTGCACAGTGGGCAGTAATATGAAAGCATGGGTGGTTGAAGTTGCAGACCCTAAATAATTGTTTTCCTTGATGCACAGGGGCAGCCTGGGAAAATGGGAAAAGATGGCAGACCAGGTGAACCAGGAGAATCTGTAAGTAGAAGGAAATGACCCACAGAGCACCAACTGCAAGACACTGCAGTTACACACATTTGCTCACGTAAGGTGTTCACACGATTTCTGTTTTCTTTCCAGGGCAAACAAGGTGAACCTGGACCTCCAGGAAACCCCGGACTCAGAGGGCTCCCGGTAAGAAACCACCATCAGAGCCGATGTGACGGCAGAACCTGGTGACGTGTAAATTGCTGTGACTGCTTTGCTGCTGTTTTTCTTCCTAACCAGGGCTTCAAAGGCCACAGAGGGGAACCTGGAGTTCCAGGAGCTAAGGTTGGTTTGCTTTTACTGTATCTGATCAATGAGGTGTATTATGAAACCAGATTAATACGTTAGTCAAAAGTGTTACGAGAGAGGCACATTCTGTAACGGCAAAGATGGTGGTAAAAATAATACATGCAGCTTTGTTCCAGTGACTTTTGAAAATGGAGTTAATTTAACTGCTGCATCAGATTAAGAGTCAACAAGTGCCCGGAGGCGCTCCTGGGTGGGTTTCAGTGTTACAAATGAAGCTCTTCTATGAAATATGGACAAACACTAAAAGGACAAAAGTATTGGGTCACATCTTTAAATTCAGGTGTTTCATGATGTATAAAATCATAAATGTCAGAGAGGATGTGAGCTGCAGCAACATGAATATATAAGAACTTGTGGATTTACTGTACTGTGCAAAAGTCTTGACTAACCCTTCTTTTTTCATATAGTTTGGAAAATGGGAAATAGGTGCATCAGTTTATTGAAACATCTGCAAACAAACATGGAAATATAATATATGGAAGACAAAAGAGTTTCTATAGTTCTAAGACGGTCGAACGTCAGTCTGAACTCTCTGAGGCAGCTTTCTTGCACTTCCGTTAAGTCGTGTTCAGGAATCGTTCTCCAGGTTTCCGGTTCTCTTTTTTTGGATGTTGGCTCTCTTCTATGATGCCACATTGCTTCAGTAATGTTGAGGTCCGGTCTCTGGGGAGACCAGTCCATGGATGATAGTGTTCCACTGTGTGTTTCAGAGATTCTGTTACTGCATTGGCAGTGGCTTTGGGATCATTGTCATCATTGCCAATTTGATGCTTTCCAGACAGTATTGCATGGTAGACACTCACTGTATAGCTGATGCATCAAAGTCAAACTTCAGGTTTTGTTGAACTAGTTCACACAAAGAAAGCCGGAGTGTTTCTAACCTTTGGACCTGTTTGGATGTGAGAAACACAATCAATTCATTCTTTAGCCTCATTTTCCCAACTAATGAGCTTCATCAACCTGTTATCACCACACAACAAGACCAGATTTGTTTAACCATAATCATTTTTTTCTTCATGCTCTATTAGACTCCTGAAGCAAAGTAAATAACTGCCACATTACACACTTTCAACATCGAATGTAAAAGTAGAAAATCTGCTCCAGTGCAGCGTTTTTGCTCTTTATTGAAGAGGTGTGCAGTTTTCCAGTGTCTGCGCAGGTTCGGTGCATTCATATTACATCTAGTAAAACATGTAAATATAATCAGTGATACTGTAGTACCATCTCAGGCTGCAAAGATGACAAATGTAGCTGCGAATGTCGTCAGAGGTGGTTTTGACACGTGTTGCACCGTCACAAATACATGCAGAGTAAAACTGGTGCAGAATGTTGCAGTTAGTCTCACTTACTCAGAGGTGCTCGCCGCAGGAGTGCAGGCTAAAGCGCAGAGCCACACTCACTGTTTAGCATGCTGCACTGCAATGTCAACTCAAATCTGACACCAGCCCAGAGGCACAGCTTTTTTTTTTTACTGTAACTCTCATTTTAATAGAGACTCATTGCACCTGCTGCTTTCTGCTCAAACAGCACACACCTGCAGGAAAAGGATTGTGCCAGAGCCCCGTGGCCAGTAGCACGGCTCATTACAGACAAGTCTGAGTGAGTCACAGCGATGCAGGCAGCCTCTCCCTGCAGCCACACTGCAGAGAACTTATTAGAGGAAGTGCAAAGTGTTGCCATAGACACTGAGGTTTACTGTAGCCTTCACTGTCACTAAATGTCACTCTATGTAAATTGAACTCACTATCATTCAGAAAATGTCGATTTTGCAAGAGCAGAATGTGGAAGCATCACAGATTCTGGTGGTCTGCACTGCTATACTACAGTGGCTTGCAAAGTATTCATACCTCTTGAACTTTTCCATATTTTGTCACATTACAACCACAAACATAAATATATTTCACTGTAATCTAACGTGAAAGACCAACACAAAGTGGTGTTGTGAAGTGGAAAGAAAATTATACACGATTCAAAACGTTTTTTACAAATAAAAACAGAAAAGTGTGGTGAGTCAATACTTTGTGGAAGCACCTTTTGCTGCAGCTTTTAGGGTTTGTCTCCACCAGCTGTGCACATCTGGCGACTGACATTCTTCTTTGCAAAGCAGCTCCAGCTCAGTCAGATCAGGCATGTCAAACTCGCGGACCGCTTCCGGCCACGCCCCCTGCTGTCGGCCACGCCCCCTGCTTCCGGCCGAGAATTGGCGTTAAAAATGTGATACAAATCGGCCCTTTAAGATACTTTTTTGACATTCCACTTTCTCCTCCAGTTAAGAGGGTTGAGTGGAATGTCAAAAAAGTAACTTTAGGGCCTATTTGTACCATATTTTTAATGCCAATTCTCGGCCGGAAGTAGGGGGCGTGGCCGGAAGCAGGGGGCGTGGCCGGAAGCGGTCCGCGAGTTCACATGCCTGGATTAGAAGGAGAGTGTTTGTGAACAGCA
>VOQJ01016863.1:19084-29632 GCA_015052665.1 Apistogramma diplotaenia | reverse complement strand
CTCGTGGGCCGCTTCCGGACATGCCGCCTACTTCCGGCCGAGAATTGGCGTTAAAAATATGGTACAAATAGGCCCTTTAAGTTACTTTTATGAATGTAACTTGAGGTAAATCCCGACTGCATGAAAGATTTTCAGTGGCCTGTGTAAACGTCTCACTTATGTGGATGCCAGCGTTTCAGTTTGTGAAAAAATCTGCTGTCATGTGTCAAGCGTCAGAAGTAATGTATCCTCATACCTTGTATTCTTTCTAAAGAATTTGCAAGGAAGAAGGAAACATTTATCAAAAATTCCAAAGTCACCATTTCCCCTCCCATCAGTCATTGATGCTTATCAAATGATATAAATCAGGCTCAAGTTTGCAGTTTGTCACAGCAGCTGATTCAGCCACTGATTCTCTGAGTGACGGTCCTGAATAACCGGTGAGTTACACCTTTTGAAACACATCACTTGTAAGAACTAAGGAAGTAATGAAGTTTAGCTGAAGTTATTTTATGATTCTGATAACATTAATCTGAAATAAAGTGTAGGTGCACTTACATCCATTATGATTTTATTACTTGGTACTGAAATACTGCCTGTAAAAGGAATTTGACATTTTTTGAGTTTCTGACTTGAGCTGCAAATCTGACTGTGAAGTAGAAAAGTTTTACCTTTACTCACCTTCTTTTATCCTGTCTGTTAGAATCATGAACAAGACCTCCATCAGCACTAACCAGGAGCTGCTTAAAGGCGACTACCTCCTCAGTCAAGATGGAAACTTCAAAGCCGTCTTCCAGGTGGGGAAAATATGATTATAGTCCACATCAGTTTATGATAATATGGACCAAAACAGATGATAACATTTAAAAATGGGTCCTCTCTGACTTGCAGGCCATTAGATCAGTTCCACTGGTCTCTTGTGTATGTTTTGACCTGAAAAATGTTTTTTTTTCTGTCAATAGTTTCTTTTTTGAAAACAACAACAAAAAATGCCCATGAAATAAACAAATAGAAGTGAAATAAAAGATAAAAAATGACAAGATTATACCAAACAAAGACCAATGAAAACAATAATTTCTGAATAAATAAAGAGAAGATGATGTTTAACAAACATTGATAACTATACCTCAGTTTTATATTCATTTATTTCCGGATTTTGAAATATTGTTAGAGCTAGTATACCTTCAACTTGTTATGTTTTGATAAAGTCTTATCATCTTTCCTAACCAGATATGAGTTCTGATCCAGTGCACTGCTAAAATGTATCTATTGTAGCTTCAACTGTGTGTTTTGTTCTAATTTGCAGGAAGATGGCAACTTTGTCGTCTATGGCTGGAAACCTGTCTGGGCTACAGCAACAAATGGCAAAAACCCCTCTCGAATCCTCCTGGATTCAAACCTGGTCCTGTACACACAGGACAATATACCTGTGTGGAGCAGTGGAACCTGTATTCCCCAAACCCCCCTCGTCATGCGTCTGACCCTGAATAACAGTGGTCAGCTAATTCTTACAAACAACGGGAAACAAATCTGGAGCTCTTAAAATAAGATTAAACTCATGCTGTAGTGAGAGCCACATGCTCTGCTTTCAGGTTGAAATAAAAGAGCTCTGATGTTTCTCCTCTGTGTGTGTTACTAAGTTTGATTCCTCTGAAAATGTCATCTGGCAATATTGAAGACTCTGCCATTATACTGTTTAAAATAAATTGCTCTGACCAAACAGCATGCTATTGAAGCTCAATAATAAAATAAAGCTTGTATTAAATCAGTTCAGCACTTTCTCTGGTTTTACTTGTTCTCATAAAGTCTGTTTCCGCATCTGTTCCATCAGAACAAATACAAACCATCTTCCAAACTTTGCTGCCAAGACGAAACATTCAACATATAGGTTCAGCTTGGCACACACACAGAGACATACACACACCTACACACACACACACACACACACACAGAGCTAAAGAGCTAAGGGAGAAGAAATGTACACATAGACAAGAGGAAAACTAAGGGTTCTATTTTTTATTTCTTTTAATGTCGATTTTTCTTTAATAAAAATGTAGAAAAAGAAGTAACCCGAGAAGAAAGGCAGAAAAAATGCTGATAGCACAAGAAGATCTGAGAGATCCTGCAATCCAGGAGTGCCTAATGCATCTTCATGCAAGCCTGGTTTGAGAGATGAGTCAGGTACAGGATAAAGCAACAAGAAAGATGTTGACACTTTTATGAAATTTGTCTTACTCTGAATCAGCCCTCGTCATGGTCCTTGGCTGTTGCCCCAGCTTTTTGTGTCTGTTTTTGATATTCTTTATTTGTGCTATTTTGTGTTTATGTTCTTCCTCTGTCCCTGTGTCAAGCTCTTGTGTCTTAGTCCTGGTTTTCTCTTCCTGTTATAGTTTGGTAATGTCTTGTTTCTTGTGCAGTGTGTACAGTTTTGCTTCCCCTGGTCTCATTAGTGTGATTGTATTCACCTGCTTCCATCCCAGCTGCTTCCCCTTACCTCGTTACCTAGTGTGTATATATATTGTCTGCTTTCGCATCAGTTCTTTGTCAGATCATTGTTTTGTCATGGTGGAGTGTCTTATGTCCATGTCTTGTCTCAAGTTGAATTATGTTATCTGTCTTGTTCCAGAGTGGACTTTGTGTTGTTCTTATCCCAATAAATACTGAAATAGATACTAGTGATAGGCAGATGAGGCCTCATCGGGTGTATGGCACATTTCCCAAACTGTGTCGACACTGTGCTGAAACTGTGTTGCTGTATCGCTTAGTGGCGACATCTGCTGGATTTAAAAGGTCATTGCAGGCAACTTCAATAAAGACTGGAAACAGACTGAACAAGGTTCATTCACACATTTTTATTTAGAAACATCAGCTGCTGTAACATCTTTGGGCCGAGGCGATTGCGCCGTTTACAAACCATTTCTATTGTTTTAGAGAACACCCTTTCCAGGTGGCTACCACTGTGCTAGAAAGAACAGTGGTAGCCAATGTGGTGCACACGGGCACCTGTTCGCCCACATAGACCATGTGTGTTGAAAAAGCACTACATTGTCTAAAAATTATAATTAATTGTATGGTTGTTGTTGTTTGGCTGTAGTACTGGTTGTAAAATATGTTATGATCTGCCTTGTTTTATTTCGGATATCAATGAGTGTCTCAATTTTTGAACCATTAAACGCAATCATGTTTTCAGCATCCTCCATTATTTTTGTTCCTTGGGCCGTACTTTCAGCAGTGTGCTGCTGAGGGAAGTGTTCCACTCCTAACATTGATGTACACAGTGTATGGTTATCACTGTTGACACAGTGACAGGTCACAGCCAGGTAAACCTCCATGTTGATGGGATGGATGTCCATATGTCAGCTGTTAGGCTAGCTGCAACTGCACTCTGCAGTTCTTTTTTCAATTGCTCCCTTTTCTCCTCATACCTTAGGTTAATCATGGTTTTGATAGCCTAAAATTTAATAACACAATTGGATTAGATTAATGAATGAAAGCACATAACGTGCATATCCATGTATACTATAACACCCATTCATCAGTGTGTTTCATGTACCTTTCTGCTTGGCAGAACACATGAGGGCTCAAGGTGTTGGAGCAGCTTTCAGAACCCCTCGCCTTCCACAAGGCTAAGTGGCTGACAGTCTGTAATGATCATGTTATAGCCTCATCAATCGCTTGCTTTCTGGAGACACCAGGGTTGATCACGGCAGTGTTAACCGGTTCTTCCTTCTCATGCTGGGCATGATGCCTCAGCACTGTGGAAGTGCTCCAGTTACAGTAAGACAGCACCTGGGAGAAAATCCTACATTTCACCTACAATGGAAATATGAGTTTATCCATGTAAACTAATTAAAATATCCTTCAGAAAGAAATTTCAATAACCCGAAAGAAAAAAGATAAACAAGAATGGAATAATCATTTACCTTATTCTCCGTGATAAGATCAAAATGATCCCACACGGGCAGGAAACTTCCTCTTCCTTCGTTGATCCATGTATTCAATGACAAGCCAAAAACCTACAGTATGCAAAGCAAAGAACACAAACTATCTCCATCCAACAAAACCCACAAACGTGTTGATAAATTTGACTTTTTTTTTGCCCTCTTTTTTGGTGAACAGCTGTTCCCTTTGTTATTGTGCTTGGTGTGTAGGAAATGAGTGCTTATGCACCTCAGCTTCTTTTTATTAAGCAGGAATCGTTTTCCATAGCGGATAGGCTTAAATGGTCTCTTTTTTGGAACAACTTCCCCAGCCTTTGAGAACACAAGAAGCTAGTGTGATTGCACATTTGGACATCAATTTAAAGGTGGATTTTTATAATAATTTTATGTCCATCCATCCATCCATTCTCAACCGCTTATAATAATTTTATGTTTCAAATTAAAAAGGACGTAGTTTCCTCATGTTTTCTTGATAATAAAATAGGTTATTGTTCTATAGGAATTTGAGAGCTGATTACTTTGCAACATTATGAAAGCATGCTCACACACACACACACACACACTGCATGGCAATATTTATTGAAAGATTCCCCCACCACCAAAAAAAACAAACAAGAACAAAACACTACAATGTCATAATGTTTAGTAGATAATGGACCATGTAGCTCCCTGATCACAGCTCAGAGGAGATGGATCAGATACTGTTGTGATCCTGCAGGTACAAACTGTGATCTCACAGCCATTCATTTACATTCTTTGAAGAAGTTTGAGGTGTGACCACATGAGCCTGAGGCGCTCTCGAAGATCTGCCTGTTTAAACAGAAAAAACGCAATAACGTGTTAAATTTAATACTTTCACTTACTCACTTACAGTGTGTGTGTCTCTGTATGTATGTATAAGATACAGTAGTAGCAAGAATGGAATATTTGGGCTCAGGGCAGATTCAAACCCAGGCCTCTGCATTAGCCTCAGAAAGTCTAACCAGCATCTCAAGACTTTGGTCTTCACCATCATCATCAAAGCAGAGACTGAAGCTGTACTGGAGAAACGTGATGGTGGCCCAGCACCTTACTGAAACACTTTATATAATACTTGTGCAGTGCATATACTGTGAATAAGTCATTTAGTGATTCAATGTATCACAAAGTCAAAGTTACATTTTTTAACTGTATTTTGCCGTCCAGAAGCTTACCTCCAGTAATCAGTGTTGACAAAACAAGCAATGTCATCAGATATGTCATCGTCAGTGAAGGCTTTAAGGAAAAAATAAACAACTTTTAATATGTGAAACAAAAGGAAAAATAATGAATGAATATCTGTTTGCTTCTGGTGCAAGGACTCACCTGTGCAGGAGGTATGGCATTCATTCTGGGACTGGCGATAGCCTGAATCACAGAATTCTCCATCGGACAGCTGGAAGAGCCCGTAAAGGCCGAGGGACCAGGGATTCATGATGAATGCTACATCCCCCTCACTGCCTGCCGTTGGGCTGCTATATTGTGCCATCTCCTCCCCACTGTCTGAGTTAACCTCACGCTTTTGTCTTCTGATGCGACCCGTGCTGTTTGAAACGAGGGTGGTGTTCATCGAGCTGATGGTGGAGTTAGTAGTAGCAGGGTAAGCAGGAAGGTTTGTAGCAGTAGTGTTTGTACCAGTAGTGTTTGTATTAGTAGTGTTTGTAGTAGTAGTATTTGTACCAGTAGTGTTTGTATTAGTAGTGTTTGTAGTAGTAGTATTTGTACCAGTAGTGTTTGTAGCAGTAGTGTTTGTAGTAGTAGTGATTATAGTAGTAGTGTTTGCAGTAGTAGTGTTTGCAGTACTAGCAGTAGTAGTATTGATCATCTGAGTGGTTGCTGAACTGGTGCTTGTTGGTTGGAGGGTGGCTGCAGTGGTCTTCGTGCTGGCTCCTGTTGTGGAGGGGACGGTGGTCACTGCTGGCTTGGGGGTGGTAGTTACGCGGCTGCCAAACACCCTGACCAAGCTGGTGTCCAGATGAGACTTCCTGTGCACTTCACAGATAACTGCAGCAAAGCAGTCATGCACAGAGAGCAGAAAGCAACAAAGGAAAAAGAATATGGCCCATAAGATTCACTGTCTTCCTTCAACCTCCAAAATGTATCTGTTTTAGTTACATTTTTGTTACTTTTTTGAATAGACAAACTGTTATTCTGTGTTTTACGTGGAGTTCTTCTACAGTATGTCTCTTTGTACTTATTTCTTCAAAGGAGACATCCTTTTTTGTTTTCATTTTGCATTTTTGCGTTCTTTTTTGTTGGTTTTCATCTTCTTCTGAGCATTTTTACATGGGCTTGCCAAACATTGTGATAAGGCTGCCTTTCTGATGGGACTTATTCAGTTCACAGAGAGCTGTGAGGTGTCTGATACTCTGGATTCCTGTAATTCCATATGGTTTTTACTACTCCTGAGAAGGGACATCAGATGTAATGCCCACAACTCCCATAGGTGAAGACATATGTAACAGACAGCATATGTTATGACAGCGAGGGTTTTTAAACTGACATTTTTTGTGTATTGAGAAAGAAAACAATTGGCAGTCTCTCCTGTTTGATACGACACTTCTCTTCTATGTAATAAATCTATGTTATTCAAAAAGAGTGTTGGTGGAGAATTTGTTCCATACATCCGCAAAGCATCGCTGTCCGCTGTAACACAAGTAAACAGCAACCATTCCATAAGCGAGTGTAATAACTTTTGATTTGTCCTACGATATCAGAGCACACTTTTTTAAAACTCCCTATTTGGGAGTTCAAACCGTCATATCTTCAAACCGTCATGTTGCAATCTATTATAATCTATTATAATAATTGATTCATTCATGTATAAAATCACATTATAGATGCAGTTGATAAAGATGTGTAAATAGGAAATTACCTGCTGCTAATATTCTATCACAATTTATTTGCTAACGTTATTCTGCATTTGAACCTTCACAGTAAGCAGAAACTGAAGTTATCAGATATAATATGTAACTGAGAAAATACTTTCTTCTAATAGAGAAGCATCAAGTAGCACTCAGCTTAAATACCTCATATGTATACTTTTGTACAGCTAAGATACAGCTTTGATTTTCATCAGGAACCAAGTGATTTCTGTTTGTGTTGAGGTCATGAAAGTCACTTCATGGTTGTTAGAAAAAAATCCAATTTAAGCTCACTTTTTGCCAAGGTTGCGTCATCCACTCTCCTGTGAACTCTGTTATTTTTTTGGAGCTTGTCTCTGAGCTTGTCCCTGAGTTCGCATTTGGATACAATCCGGCTGTCAGAAAAGCTGGGCAGCAGAACTGCCACAGCCACCACGGCCAGCAACCCAAGCTTCATATCAGCTCCTTCTGTGGGAAAAATGTGAAAATAAAGTGTGAAATACATAATTAATTTTGATAATTACTTTTAAAACAACTGAAACACACATCAGTGAGGTGGGATTATATTGGATTCATGTACATTTCAAAGTGTGCATGTGCATTTCTTGTTTTATGACGCAAATTCACATTTCTACAAAACGTCTAAAAGAAGTTGAAGGATACATATAAACAAGCTGACCTGAGGAAGCAAGATTTTTCTGAACAGTTATGAAGCCGTATTTGGAAACCTGAGATTAAAACATGGAAACACAAAAAGATTAATTTGCATGTAACAGTTTAAAAAAGGCTTTTAAGAGTTTTATGAACACTCTTACAGTTTGCTATGAAATAGTTCCTCTTCAATCAAATGTAAATGTTTTACATAATATAACACACAAAAAGTGATAATAATGAAACAGTAAAGAGAATCTTCCTTACCACGTCGGTCCACTTGAGTGACAGCAATATTTCCCTCTCTGTGTGTTTGCAGACACAGCCTGAGAGTTTATATATGATGCCTTTGACCACTGGACCAGCATGTTTTACTGCTGACTTTTCTGTTTGGGAAATTTCCCTCAAGACACAGGGGATTTTTTTAATGTTGACTAAACAACATATAACAGTGGATGTGATCATTATTGTGACCTTGGAACGGAATACATGCTCGCACCAAGCCCATATGACATTAAATCACCCAGCACCTGCGTAAGACATTCAAAGCTTCCGATGACCTAAATATCAAATGACGGCACCCAGGAGGATTATTCAGGGGCAGACCAGGAACTTTTGTTTCTCCTGAAAATTGTAATTTGACTGTAAAGGAGGCGTGACCCTCATTAACTTCAGTATATTTGTGTATTTGGGAGTGAATCTCCTTCTTGGAATATTCACAGGAATGGGACATATCTGAGGTCACACTGATCACTGGACACCAAAATCAAACCAGTTCGAGTCCGAGTGACTTCTGATGTCCCAGCCATAGTTTTCATGTAGAAATGAAAGTATAATATTCTCTGCGTGGGGCAAAGTTTGTGAATTTTTGCTCAGCGCTGACCCAGATTGAGAAAGGATGGGGTTGGGTAGTTTCTCACAGTTATTTTTGCTGTGTCACACACTGAGGCCACAAGTTTCCAGGACATCTGAAACACAAGGGACACAAAAACAGTGACCTTCAGTTTTAGAACAGCCTCGTCATGGTGTGACGAAAAAGGTGGTTTTAGAAATGTTTTTAGAAACTCACTCACTTACCTTTACTCCACATACAGTGTAAAACTATTTTATTATTTATGCAATTTTAAATTGTAACATTGTACAACAAGGACTGCATGAAATATAAAACTAACTTAATGTCATCATAAAAGACCTGTAATAAAAACAATTTTACTGCAATCAAAATTTTTTTAAATATTTGGCCAAAGGCTATAGAGAGTGATTCATGCACTAAGGCTGCCTGTTTCCTTTCACACACACCCCTCCCCCCCACATTCACACACATACACAGCATTTCAAAACAAACTCATCATACCAGCTGATAGTCACTTAATGTTCCCAGAAACTATGAAGTGCAGGTTTGAAACATTCTCCTTTTGTTTCCAAAATTTCTGCCTAGAATTAACTTGTCACTGAGAGAAACATATATTAGCTTAACCTTAACACTTCACCTGGTTCACTGCCATTATGTGTAGACAAGCTGCCTGAGCCACACAATCAAAGACTGATACAGACAACTCAGGACAGAACAGAAGCAGTGAGACAAAAAATAACAGCAAAACATGTCTCAATTAGCAAGCGCTACTGAAGGGGAGTGAGGATAAAAGTTGCTGCTTGTTATGAAGTGGCAGAAAATTTCAAATGCAGTTTTTCAAAACAAACGTCGGCAAACACAACCGTGCTGTTTGGATCTGTCTGCCTGTGGAGCATGTCTATCAAGGTGGTAATTTAAATCTTACATGAAATGTTCTTATTAATTTTATATATTATTATTGAAATAGTGGATCTGTACATGAGGTGTTGTAGAAGATGATCTCCTTATTTTATGTTGTGACATGTCTTTTAAACAAGACTGGCTACCTGTCCAGGGTGTACCACACCTCTGATACTGTTAACCATGTGAGTTTGCCCGGTGGCAGTCCCATGTTACAACACTAAAGAACGATGCAGGTGACTGCTCTGACGTGTGTTCAGAATTTCACCAATGATAAACTGTTCGCTAAATGTTGTTGTTATTCTTCCCACACCCTTAGCTTGAGTTCATATTACTTAAAATTGCTTAATATGTGAACATTACTAATTTCTGAGTAGGCTGAGCTGTTCTACTCAAGCTTCTACTGAAAGAAACCGAGTTTATTTTCATTTCGCTACATTAATTATTAATTCTGAGGAGAATGTACCCTTTTAAATGGTCGATCTTATTGTAATTATGTGTTTGAATTCAAACAACTTAATATCATCAGTTCATACTGGTTTTAACTGGTTCTCTACTTGTACAGGTTTTATTGTTCCATGGATAAATTATTTGTAAATGTTAATGTACCAGTTTCATCATGTGTATTTACCAAATTAAAACAGATACAGTTCAATATTATTGAAAATATTATTGTTACTTTTGTTGGTGAAAAAGTTGTGTTTAATAAAAATGTTGCATATACCACATTGGTGTGGTGGGTAGAAATTATGATTTTTTTGGCACAACACCAGAGCCTTGCAAAAAAACAAAACAAAAGAACCTACAGTAAGTTTGTTTGGCTCCACATATCTGTGCATGCAGATTTTCTCTGTTCTGAACTTAAACAAGAACAATTTGAGATCAAGACTCAGTGACTCCCACCTACTGTATGCACATCTACTACTGCTCTGGAGCCAGGACCTGCCCTGTGTACCTGTGTGCCCTTCACATATGTTGGCCCTCGGACACCTTCACATTGTCAGATCTGGCCCTCCTTGAAAAAGGTCTGGACAACCTTGAATTTGGAAAACCTAATATTACACCCTGTACAAAGTAGAGACTAGCATTAAATAGCTGTTTGAATTTGTAACCAAAAACAAATCTAATGTTAATTTTGAGACCATCTTTTTTATGATTCCTGGTTAGAACATAATAGTTACAGTAATGTAACTGCATTTCTTAATGTGACAAAAATGTAATTAATTCTCACTTTTATAGGCATCATTTAAACCACCTGTGTTTCTCCTGGATTGTTTTTAGTTCATACCATTTGGTCCAATATTCTGCTTTTCTTTCTAAATATCTCACATTATTCCAATTT
>VOQJ01016862.1:2662-14168 GCA_015052665.1 Apistogramma diplotaenia | reverse complement strand
AAAGTTAAAGTAATACAAGGAACTGACGGGGGCATCTGGCCTAATTCCAGTAGAAAATGGAATTGGATTAGTGTGTGTGTGTGTGTGTGTGTGTGTGTGTGTGTGTGTGTGTGTGTGTGTGTGTGTGTGTGTCAATCAAGGCAACAATGGAGCTCAGCAGCAGCCAGCTGCCCGGCAGTGGAGCGCTGATGAACAGTGAGGAAGCACAGCGGCTGCTGCTGATTCTCAGCACTTTCCTGTTTATATGTGTGTGCAGGTTTGTAGCTGCGTGTTTCATGCTTGCACTCACATGCCAGAGACTGCAGCCATCCACGTGCTGTTAGTCATACTCTGCATTTCACCCAGGTTAGAAATGCAGTCTTTCCTGATCTGTTTTCTTTGGATAAGAGCTTTAAATGGATGTTTCGCGCTGCTGATTTAACAGCTGATAGTTGTGCGCTTAAATAATTCCCTGGCTTGTTGTGACACAGTGAGTGAAATGACACAAATAGAGCATCTCTTTTGTCTCTTAGCACCTAGTAGATTAAACCTCTTTTCTTCTTCCTCTTTTATTTTCATTACTGCAGTGCCGGTCCTAAAGGCGACAACATCTACGAGTGGAGGTCGACCATCCTGGGCCCCCCAGGCTCCGTGTACGAGGGGGGAGTGTTCTTCCTGGACATCGCCTTCACACCAGACTACCCCTTCAAACCACCCAAGGTGAATGATGCCCTGCAGCAACTCTCCCCTCCTTAATCCAGAACTTTTAACAGTGCCACCAATTTCCCAGCCGGCTGTCGGCTCCGACGACGGTGACTCATTTAAGGCTCGTTAACCTGCAGCACGCTGGCAAAACAACATGTGACAGCAGCTCAGAGAACTGAAGGAGGCCCCGAGACAAATTACGATCCTGTTGAACAAGCACAAGGCTGGTTTGTTTGTTTGTTTGTTTGCTTTTCTTTATCAGTCTTTAATCCTCAAAAGACCCAAAGGAAAGATGTTACTGTATCTGCAAACGTGTTCACTAGCTTTCAGTAGAGGTCAGGCTGGATTCCACTCTTTAGTTGAATGCATGTCCTTAAACCAAAGAGAAGATGCCATAATGCACAGTGCCAGATATAGAGAAAAGGCATTGAGTCAAATATGTTTTCCTCTGTGTGCCAAAGTATTATAAAGTCAGTTCTGTGGCCGTACTTTAAAGCACCCCTTGTGCTTTCTGCATCTGGTAGTTGTGACGTAAAGTTAACACGAGGGTCCATCCGGATGTCCGTGTGCCCGCCTGTTTTTTGTGACCGTGCAAACTCATCTGTGGAAAATTTACATTACAACGCACCAACTATGCACCCCCCCCGGGCGGCAGACTTCAAGTGCACATCAAAGAGGTATAACAGGAACGACCACTCAGGCGTCGGCTCTCCAGCTGTCCGTGTCCATGTCCGCAACGGGAGTACAATCTGAGGCTCGAGAGCTGTGGATAAACGAACGCCTGCAACCCTCCGTGAACGGAAGCGGTGCTATAAAGAATAAGGGGGCCGAAATTCCTCCACAACAATGTGAGAAATTGATGAAGTCACACAGAAAACGATTGCTTCTAAATGCGTTTCTACAGGCTGTCGGATCATGGGGTGTCTTTAGTTTGTCACGTGACTGCATCGAGTCCTGTGACAAACTTTCTTCTTCACATGACTGTAGAATCCAGAGCCCCGAGTGAGAGAAGCATGAAATAGTTGTCTTGTCGTGTGAAGTGGAGGTTTAAAAAACCCCATTAGGGACAAGTGATAAATGAAGCTTTTCTCACAAGCTTCGTCACTGCTGACATCATCATCTGCTGCATCTGAAGCATTCCCAAACCGGGCCGTGAACTTGCTGCCGTCATTCCCACAGGGATGCTGTTGAATTACTTCCAGGCCAGGCCCAACAGTGTGTTCACACTCCCACCGCACTGCTGTGACAGAGAAAAGTTCTCCAACGAGCAGATGAAGCATCAACAAGCCTGAACCTTTTATAACCTTTAAGGTGTCCGCATGTTCAGCCTGATGATGCAGTTTACATAACTCGAACCCGCTTCTCACGCCACCAGGAGTGAGTGCTGCACCGAAGCCACACACTTGTGATGTGATATTCCAAGAGGACAGTTTTCCTTTAAACTCTGCAGCCGGGCAACTTTTGTGGTGGAAACCCAGCTCGGCAGCCCGGCAGGCAGCCACAAGCAGTGGTGCTTTTTCTTTCCCACTCTTGAGTGATTTATATTTTTTCAATTCAGTACCTGAATTTAGAATATTCACTGGCAGCCCGAAAACTGAGAGACGCCTTCATCAAGACATTATCCGAATCAAAATCAGGTTCAGACACAACACGGCTACAGATTTTAATTTCCTTGAACAACTCGGCTCTGCAGGTTTTAAAGCTGCAGGGGGGAATCGTGCACTTACTGGGGCTGAGGAGTCAGATCAGATGAATCTGATCAGATGATATTCATGCAGCTGGTTTGTAGCTATTTGTGAAGATGATGGAACCCCCACCAGCCCGCTGATACAGCATCAGGAGTGAAGCCTTCAGAAGCTCAGGCAGAACCTTCAGAACCTTTATGCCCACAGCCTTTTTACAGCATTTCTCCGTCTAAATCACGTATTGACATTTTCAAGGTATCGTATCAAAGCTAAAAAGTTCTACTATCAGTGTACTGTGTGGGGCATAAATAGGCAAGTGTGTGTGTGTGTTCATGGTTTTGGGGCAGCAATGGAGCTCTATGAGACATAGACACATCAGTTTAATTATGTCAGATCAGTTCGTTCTTAGTTTGAGTCTTTTCAGGGAATATTCTGGCAGTAAAAGAAGGAATATCACCAGGTTTCCTTGAGGTGCTTTTCATTGCCTCGTCTTGTCCTGATACGCATGCTAGTAACATTCAGCAGCATTTGGCCCCCCTCCAGCAGAGCTTGTGCGCGATGCTATTTGATGTTAGTATTTCCACAGCAGACTGGCTGGCAGCAGCTGCCACCTGGTTTGGTTGGTTTGCTTTCAGACTTGCTTGTTTTTGCTCTGATAATCTCCATCAGCTATTGAAAAGGTGAACAGGAATCTATTTCAGAGTCATTCTGCTTTCATGTGGCTCAGTGACTGATGGGTGAGAAGTTAACAAGGCAACAGCTACACTGTCGCTGGCTGCTCCTCCTGCGCTCTGCGCATCAACCCAGGAGATGCAACTCTGTTCCAGCCACGTGATTGGTTCACCCAGCTGGTGGTGAAGTTAAGAGCAGAGTTCAAGCATTATATTGGAAGTAGCATGGAAACCATTCAGTCTTAGCTAACAGTCAGGTTAATGTGGCGTCACCTTCTGTGGTTTTGACATTCACCACAACTTGAAGTTATTGGGAATTCTGTTCCGATAGCTGGGCGTTTGGGCTCCTGTCCACCGTCAGTCAGGAAACAGTACATCTACACTCCTCCTGTCACCTTGTTGTTCCAGTTTGGTTGTGATCCTTGCCATCCGGCAGCTGACCAACACACAGAAACCAGTCTGACAGCTGCAGCCGCTCACTACACTGGATCGCTCGGTAACGTTAGGATGAAACGGCTCACACTGAGACTTTCGGGGACTGAGCACAGCATTGATGTTGCCTCAGGATTTGCATGTTGTTATAACTTTTGGTCCAGCTTCTGTTTAGCACAGCCACCCAGTGATGGGGTGAGAGATTAGACTCCCCTACTGTTGTGTCCCTCCAGTAACTCATAGCTTTGAACTGAATTTCTCTGCATACCATCGAACCATAAGCAGTCACCACCAATCACCGTGCCTCCTGCTTGCTGGGCTTTCCTTTCCATGTCTCTGGAAATCCTTTCATGTAACTGAAAGCGTCCTGATCAACAGCATGTTGGCACAACTGACGTCTGTGGTGGCCTCTGCTGAGACTAGTGAAAGCTTTTCGGTGTTGAGAGTAAATCTGCCCCTGCCCTGTAAGGCGAGAGGGCAATAATATGTTTAGTATTATTGATAGCAGAAAGCACTGCAGGAGCAGGCGACTGTCAGAGCTGAACCGGCTTAGTCAGCTGAGCCTGCTGCTCCAACACTGCAAGGCAGCGACCCCAGACTGACCTGGAGGCACCGCTGCAGACGCTGCGACGGGACGTGTAAAGGAGGGAAGCAAGGATGCATGAACGGCAGGTTAAGGGCTGATCCCAGCAGACTGGCTGCTCCCTCGGTCCTGTAGCAAGTGTGTTTCCTCCAGCATGTTACACGCACAACAACAGTGAATCATACACTGGTTCATGTATATTCAAACATCATAAATGCATACACTGCAGCCCTCTTACTTCACATTGGCAGCTCTGATCATTTTACTACTGGAGCCAGCTTACGAGCCCAGAGTAAGACGAGGGCAGTGTGTGGCTGCTCTCTCTACGGGGCTGCTGCGAGTGCACAAAGCGGAGCTGTTTCAAAGAGGCATCAACAACTGGGGACCATGTAGACCTAGAGGAATATACGGAGGCTGTGATGGGATTTATAAGCAAATACATTAAATCTGTCAAGCTGCAGTCCACCATTAAGCCTTAGCTAACTGGGGAGGTCTGAGGCTCTGTGATGCTGCATTCAGAGCTGGTGACAAAGAAGCAAGAAACAGTCCAAAAAGAGGAATCACAGAGGCTTAAAAGGCCAAATGGGAAAAAGATGTCCAATCATTTCGCCAACACCAAGGACATGAGGTGCTAACAGAAGAGATTTCAGGCTGCAGTTTGTGTGCAGAGTGAACCGTTCTGCAGAGGGTGTCATCTCCACCCTGCTTCACCTCACTCTGACTCGTCTAGAAAACAAGAACACTTGTGCCAGAATTCTGCTTATTGATTTCCACTCAGGATTCAATATGATACTGCCTGAACAGAGCACTGAAAAGTTGTTGCTGCTGGCTGTGGAGCCTGGCATGTGCAGACGCTCAACACCAGCGAAGACCAAGGAGATGACAAATGGCTCCAGGAGGCACAGCTACCAGCAACATCTCCCATTAACAATCTGCAGCTCTCGAGTGGCGAGGTTTCTTCATCACAAGCTGACCACCAGCATCAACAACTCAGCCGTCTTCAAGAAGGCCCAACAGCACCTCCAAGAAGGAGGACCTCCCCATCCCAGCCGTGACCATATTTTACAGGGACCACTGAATGCTTTCTCACTGACTGTGTGTCCTCTGTTTGGAGCAGTCAGCATTATAATTTAGCATTATAGCGTGTTCACACCCACAGAGTCTGAGAGGAGCTGCAGAAGTATCAAATCAAGGAGCACTTGGATGCTAAGTAGCTTTTTTTCTCTACAATTAGTCTGCTTAACCAGAGTATGTGAACGGCTCATAAGAAACTGGTTATATTTTAGCTTTCGAGGGTATTTATCATTTTTTAATATTCACACTATTTATTTCACCTTAATATATATATATTAGTGTGTTTATTAAGTGCTCTTATTTATTGCTTTACTGTTTACATCACTTTATCTGGCACTGCACTACTACTGACGGGTGGATGTGTGAAACACAATTTTGTTTTTATGTGGGACATAAAAATGACAAATAAAGGAATCTGGATGTATTTATTGCCGTGCCTGTCACAAGTCAGCTGGCATCCCATTCATAATAGCAGCATGGAATGTGGGGAAGGGAGGGTTTGGATGACAGGTGAGGGCTGTTGGTTTCTCATAAGGAGGAGATGTGAAGGGAGGAATGGAGAGTTAATGAGAGGATAAAGGCAGGGAAGGGAAGGCCTTACCTTGCCTGGACTGCTTGTCCAGCTCAGCAGCCCTGTTTCTACAGAAGCAGAGAAGTCAAAGGTCATCCCTTAATGATGTAGCGCTCTTTGTGCTGACATTAGGCTCCGCTGAGCACTGGAAGCTCTCTTCACTTCAGTGTTGATTAAGGCAGATCCACAGAGACTGGCAGCTCCACCTTCATCGAGGAGCAGCTGTAGCTCATCTCCGTCAGCAGTCTTTCACAGTGACCTTGCAGCACTGGCGCTCTTAGCTACGTTTCACCTGTTTCAAGTCAAACTAAATACTGTTTAACGTATCTGAATTCTTGTTTCTCGCCACATCGCCCTCCTCCTTCACGCAGTGTCCAACCGCTCGTTGCACACGGCAACAGGAATCTATTTCCTGCTAAGCAGGAAGCAGAGATTTAAAACACTGTGGTGAAACCAAGTATTAGTAGTGAGGAGCAGTGAGAAGCAGGAGGAAGAGGATTCAGTGTAATTTCAGCCTCTGCACACGTTAACCCAGAGATGTGCTCTTGTGCCAATTTCCGCTCAGCAAGCGTCATTGTCAAGTAGTAATAACGCATACACGGCTGCTAATTTTGCCCTTTCCCCATCAGCAAGGCCATGCAAATTAGCACTTGACTCGCATACAAGGAGACCTTCGTCTGCAGCCATGTGCTCAGAGAGGCCAATATAAATATTTCAAAAGGGCACGCTCATCTTTAGACAGACACGTATGGATTCATTAGAGTCGCTGCTGCTTACGTACCTCGGTCAGATACCTTTGGTGACGAGGCATTAAAACAATCGATCCACTGGGACGTGTCTATGTGGAAGCTAAAGAGATGTCTAGGTGGACATTCAGAGCTTTCGTCAGTCATCCTGTGCATAAACAAAGACGTTGAACTCTCAGCTGTGACCATCAAGCTAACTCACCTCTAAGGATTAGATTTTACGATTAAACTGTGGTGCATTTAGATGAGGGTATTTATGATGGAAGAGTGTGGTTAACAAATGGGTTTCAAACCAGAGTTTCACTCATCTTGTTATGGTCCTTATTGTGTTGGTGTAGGGTTGCTTGCAGCCTTTAGCTGTAGTAGTAGAAATAAAATATTACATTTGAAATTTTACATTAGATGTCCATAACCAAGGCTCTAGAAACTGCCAAACAAAGTGCTCACAGCTTTGGCCTCCAGGCTGAAAAGATACACCAGCAAAGCAGAGGCCAAGAGAAGAACCAGCCTGTTCCCCAAAGATCCACCCGGGTTGTACTCTGAGCTGCACAAGGGTAAGACCCACCCAGAGCTGAGAGTGAGCAATACTGAAGGAGACTTCACACAATGTTGCCATCAAAGTAATCATCAGACCACAGCAACCTCTCAGAACAGGAGCCAGTCAACATCACAAAGGCAGACATCCAACATATATCTGTATACTGTCTTATCTCCGCTTCTGATCACCAGGCCGCTGTGCTATCTGCAATTTAATGATGGCAGTGGTATTGTGGGTAGACTTGCAGTCGTGTGCATACAGGGAGCACAGGAAAGGATCCAGGACACAGCCTTGTGGCACTCCTCTATGAGAGACAGCGAAGAGAAATGGTGGGGGCTGATTGGTTGGGTACAAAGTCCTGTACCCAAAGGCAGATGTTATGGTGGAGGCCTCGGTCAGACTTTTTGTGGAACAGTCTGCTTGGAAGGATAGTATTGAAGGCAGAGCTTTAGTACACAAATAACAACCTTGCATATATCCCTCGCTGTTCCAGGTGGACCAGAACGGTCTGGAAGGTGGTGGAGATTGTGCCTTCTGTTGATCTGTTGCTTCTGTATGCATATTGGTTGGGAGTCCAGTGTGGGTGGGAGAGCAGCCTTAATGTAATCCAGCACCAGTTTCTCCAATCATTTCATGATGATGGGTGTTAATTCCACAGGTCTGTGATCATTGAGGTCTATTATTGCGGTCTGTTTGGGTAATGGCACTGTTACAGAAGTCCAGCTTCATGGCACAATAGCGGGGCACCATCATAACTCAGCAGTCAGCAGGGCGGCACTGGGACCACAATACTCTTTGAAGCCACCAACTCATGGCAACCAAAGAAGTGCTTAAGCTTTTCAGCCAATGCAGCGCAGCATTAGTGCTAGTGGGTGGCGTGATGTTGCTATTTTAGTTTCTGATGTGCTGTGTCCCTTTGCCATCCATGCCAGGAGTCTGATCTGGCAAAGTGCCTCTCCATCCTCCTCCTATAGGCCACCTTAGTGTTGCTGATACCCCTCTTGAGTTCTGGCCTAGTTAAAAGCAACCTCTAGTGGGGAAACGGACATGCTGGTGTAATTTAGGGAGCACAGCACTCAGGTTTGTTTGATTAAAGTCACCTATTATTAAAAATACCCCATCCGGGTGAGCACTCTATTGCAGTTAGCCTAGAGCTGTAGGACAGTGGTGATTATGACAGCTAAGTATTGCTTGGTAGTTAGAAAGGGCAACACTTTGCAGTCAGATACTCCAGGTGCAGGGTGCTACGAGTCTCAGTGATCTTAGCTGTTGTGCAGAGTCCCTCTGCTCTCAGCAGCATCTTTCATCCTGTCAGCATGGTGTGTAGCGCAGTCTGCTAGCTGGATAGCCTCCTCCAGGATCGCTGAGTTGAGACACATCTCCTCGTCTGTTCCAGTCATCCCTTCATGTACGCGGTCTCAGCTTGTATCTCGCATCCTGTTACTGTGCTGGACAGTCTCTGGAGGACTTTTGCACGGTTTGAAACTTTGGTCCTGTTGGCTGTGGTAGATTGCTGTCTCTATGGATTTGGTGCTTAGGCCATATTCTTGTGCTGCCATGATCAGAGCCTCTGTGTTGTCCTTTAGGCCAGCCTTCACCAGCCACTGGTAGGGGTTCTTGATGTCAGCCTCTTCCTCTATCTGTTGATGGTAAATCCCATGTGGGGGGCTTGGTCGTCCATGATACTTCCTCTTACTGTTCCTCATCAGGCAGTCTTGGAGTAGCTCATGTCGGGGGACCATCATCCTGATGTATTTGTGGATGCTGTGTTTCATACTGAAGTGTGACTCTGACAGTCACTAATCCTCCCCTCCCTCTTTCCGTTGCACATAGAGCCTCAGGGTGCTGGACTTTTGGTGGAGACTGTGGGTTTTGTGCTCTGTGCTGTGACATCAGGGGCATCTGTCACCTCCTGTGGCCAGCTTATTATTCCAGCTGGGTATCTGATGTCCGGTAGAGTTGGTGGCTTGGATCAGCTGGCTTCTCTGTTGTATTACTTTCCTGGTATTTGTCTCTGGTCGACCTTCGTGCGTCTTTATCATTGTTCCCATTGGCCTGTGGGATACCCAGCTACTTGCAGCTGTTCTGTATATCTGCTCTTCTGGCAACTCCACCCCGTCAGCCTTCGGTGTCTTTCAGCTCACTGTTTTTGTTTCACAGCCACAAATTCAAAGTTTGCACAACTCAATAACTCCTGTAAGCCTTAGGATATTATTAAGTGATACAGTCCAAGTATTATTGTAGAGTTGCAACACGTTTTGCCCTGGCAACAATGTTCTGCAGTTCCAAAATGTAAAAAAGAAAAAAAACGTGTTTGTACACGTAAATATGTGATGCAGTTGTTGGAGCCTCCGGGAACACATTAACCTAAAATCACTGTAGTGTGATAGTTCATCACACCATGCGCGGAAAAGTCAGGATGAAATAACAGATTCATTCGACACCAAATTAAACTGCCTGACATTGTTTTCCCAGGTGACGTTCCGCACAAGGATCTACCACTGCAACATCAACAGTCAGGGGGTGATCTGTCTGGACATCCTCAAGGACAACTGGAGTCCTGCCCTCACCATCTCCAAGGTTCTGCTGTCCATCTGCTCCCTGCTCACTGACTGCAACCCAGGTGAGACACACACACACACACTGTCATATATCTCTCTCATTTTAGCTGTGACAGGTTGATTGACGTGCATTCTGCATAAATCATGTACACTGAAGTGTATTACTTTGAGCTCGTGTCATGATCTTTGCAGCGCACCACCAGCAGTATCCTGAAAGGACAGGCAGCTGTAGTGATGGAAACAATGAGAGTGTGTGTGTGTGTGTGTGTGTGTGTGTGTGTGTGTGTGTGTGTGTGTGTGTGTGTGTGTGTGTGAAGCACTGGATGCCTCGTGGCTTTTGGGCTTTTAGAAAAGGGTCTTCGTTCATATAAGTGTTCTGGTCTACATCACAGCCGGATCAGTACAGAGGTTCTCCCCACACCCTGAAGTTGGGTTTTGCTGCAGTTGTTAGGTATATACTTGATAATAGAATGTTATATATAATAAGAAGCTGCTTTCAGCTGCTTCAGCATGGATTTCCCAACTCACATTAATGCAGTTCAGTCCACATTTAACTGAGACTGTCTGGAAACAGCTGACAGCATAAAGATAATTAGCACCATCGTGACTGTGTTTACCAGCATGGTAAAGAGAAGAGGGAGTTCATTCGACCTTTTATGGACTGTTAAAACTAGTTCCACATGCAGGTGGTGTCTGTGTCAAATAGAGCAAAAAGAGACGGTAAAAGCAGCTGTCCATTATCAACACACTGAGGTTTCGAGTGAGGACACTCAGAAATGTGCTGGAGCATGAAGGATGGGTCAGGCTGAGAGAATTATAGGTGATTTGAGATGTGAACAGCAGGGAATGAAACGGTTACAGAAAGGAGAGCGTGGAAGTGGGGGCTGGGAAGGGATAACGCTGATTGTTGAGACCTCCGGTGATAGCTTGGGTCCCCTCTGCAGGCATTGTTCTTCCCCCACAGCCAGAAACGAGAGAAGCTTTTTCTCATCGACGTGCTGAGATGAAATGAAACGATTCCTTCAGCGTATGATTTTTGTATTTTTTATTTTTTTAAAAAAAAGAGGTTTGATAGAGACCAAGCCCCCGCCCTAAAAGGGGAAACAAAAACCTCGTCCCCATCACCCACGCGCTCTCTCTTCCTCTTTCTGCCTCTTGCCTCATTAGGATGGGCCTCACTCACCACATTTCTCACCAGCCAGCATCGTGTTGGCCTCGGACCTCAGTTGTTTTAATAAAGACAGAGTGGAACAGCTGAAATAAATAATGTCTCACTGTAAAGGTGGACATCAGTGGCCTCTGTTGAGTGTCCATAAAGAAACATTCGATTTTAATCAAAGCCATGATATCACTAAATAAATCATTACAATTAAATAAATAAATATAAGAAATTAATATGAATGTGAAGAAAACAATGGCCATATCTCATTGCTGGTCTTACATGAGGGTATCCCTTTACTGGGAAAGGTTTTGCTTGTGTGTGAAGGATTGAGGACCTGGGTTTTATGAGTAAAATGACACACTACTGTTATCGTCACATTTGTCGGTCCCAGTTTCCACAGCGTTCAGCCACACAGTGGAAGAGGATGGGAGGGCCTTTTGGGTTGTGTGTGTGGTTCTGAGGGCAATCATACCGAGCCAACAGGAGATTTAGGAGATAGATTTTTAAAAAGACGACACAAATATGAGCGGATGAAACAAGCATCACTGTTTAAGCACAACTCGGGTTGGAACAAATATGGATATTCAGATTACACGTGCATTCAATATTCACCTCTGGCTTAAGATATGGCTAGTATTATTCATAAATACTCGCACATTGTAACTTCTGACCCCAAACTCAAGGGACCTTTGATCAACCCACTGTGACTGTTCAAAAGGACCCCTAAAAGACCCCCCCCCCCCACCCCCCCACCGAAAAACCCACTAGTTAAAACCGCGAGAGGCGATGCAGTGTGTGG
>VOQJ01016860.1:15772-42245 GCA_015052665.1 Apistogramma diplotaenia | reverse complement strand
GTTAATTTGAGAGGGGGGGGGGGGGGGGGCTTTCCCACCTGTCATGGGGCCAGAGGTAAGGTACACGGGGTAGGGTACATATTTTCTCTATATATTTGTATATCTAAATATCTGTAGAACTATATTACAAACAGCTAATTATGTTTAGAGAATTTAATGAACAATCTTCAATATTTACTCCCTGTGAAAAGTCATTTGCTACATTAATCTTTAAAAAGCCAAAATGGGTGAAATTTCCATTCACAGTGGCAGAAGCCTGTCGATCTCTGCCAGCGTTACCCATTTAAAATCATGTTTTGGCTGGTTGATTGGCATTGCCACCAGCAGTTTGCCTGCAGCATCCCACCATTACTGCAGTCCAGATTATTTGTCTGGAGATGCTTCAGAGGATGACAAACTTTTCTCATTTCCTCTGCACACTCTTTCAGAAACCATGCAACATGCACACTATATGGACCAGAGTGCTGGGCTACCAACACATTACATTGCAGAAGCTGCTTGGCCATAGAAATCCATACCATGATGCCAGGATGCAAGCAGAGGAAGCTTGGTGTCAGCAGAGTGTTGGTGACTTCATACACCTCAGCCCTCACAGATCAGTTATACTGATAAGTTAATGTAACTCATTAATACTGTATGTCTCTTGATTATGTGTCCAAAAATGACTCTAAAGAATACATTAGGAATCTTTAAATAGTTTAACTACCCGGTGTTGTAATTCCTCCCAACAGATCAGCGATAATGTGAAAGCAGTTTGAATGGGTGCCCAGGAGTTATTTTGCTGCTTGTGTAATGTGTATTATAGTATGATAACCATTTACAATAGCAGACTACAATTCATGGAGATGAGAATGTTTAGGATTATACAAAAATGAGGTGAATCTGTCAAATGTCGGGTTCACCCACGCACAGTGAGTCTTTTCACCCGCGGAGCCCTCAGCTTCAGCCTCGGCCTCTTTTGTTTACCTCTTCTTTCCTGACACGTGGGAAAGCGAGAGGGAGGGGGTGCGTGGGGACTGGAGGGGAGGGCACGGGGAGCGGATTAGCGCAGCGTCGGTGCCCGGTGTCATTTTTAGACTACACAACAACACAACAACGAAGTGACTGAGGGTAACGTGTACGGGGCAGAGACCGGTTTTCGCACCTGCTTGTCCTCCTCGGCCAGTGTCAGCATCTCTCTGAGCTCCGTCTCCAGCCTCCAGCGTTCAAGCATGTCTCTGTCCGGCTCGCAGACACCAGAGGACGGACTCTACGGTGAGTGGCACATGGACCAGGCCGTTGTTTCTCTGTTATGTCATGACAGTTAACTGTTTGCCTCTTAATGTCAGCCTCTCTGTAGCTGAGTGTTGCTTACACTGAAACAGCCCGCAAATGAATCGTGTGCGTGCACGCACAGGTCGATTTATATTCTAATTTCACAATGCAAATGTCAACAATGTGGGCAAACATTCGTTCTCTCAGTGTGCTTGGATGAGGAGCTCTCCAACCATGACTGTTTATCAACGGAGACAAGATACTAACAGCCTGTCAGACTGAGAGAGCAGGTGTGAGAGGAGGCCGCAGACGGAAACAAGGCGCAGTCAGTTTTATAGTTGTCATTGTCGTTGCCACTGTCATTGTGTAAAAGGATTCCCTGACTCACCTGTTTGTATCTCTGTAAGCCAATTAAGCTGCGGAGATTTTCTGACACTTATAGCTCCACTTAGCTGGCTGCACATTGCTTGGCACAGAGGATGCTGGGTAAAACATGTGGATCAATGTAATTGGGTTGTGTACCGAGAGACTTATGAAAATCACTGATTTGCAGATTGGATCTAGTGGTTGTTTTTTTTTTTAAAAAAAACTGGGTAATAAAGGTTAGTTTAGCAAATGTTTGATTATAGGCCTGAATTGTTATATCATCTGATAGTCCAATTCTCTTATCAGTATTTTCTAAATATTAGTATGTTAATGCTCCAAATTAATTCCAGATTCTAGAAGAATCAACACAGTGAAAATCACATGAATGCACTTTTCCATCCACTGCTGCCTTTAAGCATTACCATATAGGATTTTGAAGACCGATGCAGATATTTGGTGACTTAAAAAGCCGATATTCCAATTTATCGGCTGGTATTTTTTTTTCTTTCAGACACACAAAACATAAACACATTTCCCTTCCTTTTGTTATGTGCAATTAAAAACACTCTACCCACCTCAGATCAGCTGGTTGTTGTGTTTGTGGCATTGCAAACACCTAAACTGTTATAAATGCCGATACCGATACGTCAACAAAGAGCTAGCATCAGCCATATTGGGCTCTGGTCACAATCGTGTTCATAATGTTCTTTTATCTGTGGCTGAGGAGGCAGAGTGGGTTGTTGGTTCGATCCCCTGGTACACTAGTTTGCATGGTGAAGATACTGAAGCCCGAGCTTCCCCTAATGGATCCGTCAGCTTACAGAAAAAAGCACTTGTGTGTTTAGTTGAATGAGGTTTGTAGTAGAAAGTGTTTTTAGTGTTCAGTAAATGGACTTTAATAGTGTTTTTCTTCTCCATTTACCATTTTAATGAGTCTGTCTCCATGTTTTAGTAGTAAGCTAGCTAGTTATTGACCCTCTTTTTTGCAATTTCATTGCAGGTGCAGGTAATATATACCAACTGTTATCATAACATGTTTAAAAAGAAAAAAAATATATGATTATTATCAGTTTCACCACATTATGCCTCCTCTACTTTATACCAATGTCAACAATGCGGAAAATTGCATCTTTATGTTTACATCCACAAAAAATTGCCACAGCGGCTTTAATGTTCCCTTTTTTTTTCTTTTTTAATCATGCAAGACAAATGAAATCTAAATCTCCGGTGCTTTCCCAAAACAATCTGATAGCTCTGAGCTCTGAGGCCACTCTTTCTAAGTGCACCTCACACCCTAATTTTTTTTTTCTTGGCCCTAAAATGTAAACAGTCATTCTCATCCTGGCAGAGCACAAATGAATCTGTTGTGCTGCAGCTCATTGAGTCTTTTCACATCGCAGCTCCACATTACATAAAGCTGATTTGGCAGCGGCACAGATGAATGTGTACAGGACTGCGCCATAGAAACTGATTTAGTGCTGCAGAATGGCATCAGATAGATAAGGCAGCCAACAAGGCAGCTGTTACGTCATAACTCTCCTCTGTAGGAAAATAACTAGGGCAATGGCACAGTTTCCTCTGTCCTTCCTCCCTCTCCCAACCGCTTCAGTGCTGTGCCCACTCATGCCCCCACCCCCTCTGCTGCTGTTTGTGTGATTATAAAGTGTCATAAACCTGGGTAAAGTGAAGATTAGAGAGATCCAGTGAGGAGGGATACGTTGGTAGGCAGATGAGGGGAGCTGTTTTGTAAATGCTGCCGCTGTCCGAGAGATGAGGGCAGCATGACGAGGGAGAAACAAGGAGGGGAAGGGAGGGAGTGAATGGCTAATCTCTAACAGAAATAAGTTCTTACGTAAGCAAGCTTGCTGTCAGGCTGAGTTAGCCCTGCCCTACTGTTTAGCTGTGGGAGCGTGCACACAGCAGCGTGCATGTGTGTATATGTGTGTGCATGTGCAAATCTCTTTCTGCTCCTGTGCCCATTCACCACCACCCCCACCCTTGTGTCCAGTCATTCATGTGCAGTTTATGTTTTCAGCACTCATTGATGGAAGGAAACAGACACTCTCCGTCTGGCTCTCGTTGTGTATGTCATATGATAATATTGGTGTTTTGGATGCGCGCGTAGCTCAGCATGTGTCCATCCAGCGGTCTGTGATTCTCAGGTCATCAAGTGTCGTGTCAGGACATCCGTGGTGCTGCTTCTAAATCCCCAACACTGGATGTCAGTGCACAAGAACACACACCTGTCCGTTCACTGTCCGGCCCGCGCTAAAGAGATCAGAGATTTGGAAGGAACTAAACGTGCATCAGTAATGCAATATGAAATCTGTTCTGGCAAAGCTTCCAAATCAGGTTAGGATTGGTTACTTGGGTGCAACACGAGCAGCAGTAAAAATTATTTGAATGTGTCATTATGACAATAAAGCAAAGTATAGTTGTAATGTAGCTGGGTGATCAAGCAGCTTGATTCATGTTAATATCAAGGATAAATAAGCACTTGGGCATTCTAACTGAGAATAGGCAGGAAGCATCAGTGAATTGCATCACTGCATAGAAAATTTTTAATTAAGCCACAGGAATAGTTTTTCATATTTAAATTATGCTCAGTACAGTTACTTTGGCCCTTTCTAACATCACAGAGCAGTAGTCGCAGTTGAAGAATGTCATTATATGAAAAAAATCAGTGAAATGACCATAAATGTTAAAAGCTTCATAAACTGAAATATCAGTTTAAAAAGGGCATCAGTTTGTTTACTTTCCACATAGTGGATCCTTCTTGGCTTATTAAAAATCTAATATACGTGTTTCCTTCCTTCCTACCGATGCCAGAGCGTCAGTACAAACACGGCAGCTTGTGCTTTTTCCTCATCAGGCTCCTGGGTTGAGCTGGAGGAGCTGATTGCAGCCGTGAGCCGCAGGGAGAGTCTGACAGGGCCACAGGACAGTGCTTCCACCGCCCTGCAGGGGGAGCTGGAGAGGATCCTCCTGGAGGCACAGCTGGAGTGTGAGAGGAGTAGAGACAGGTAATGATGCAGTTTGTTAGCATGGGCTTGTTTTGTTTGGGGAGTTTGGGGCGGGTGAACTGCACAGTGAGGTGTAGAAATGATTTGCACAGTAATGAGGTTTGTTTTGTGCTCAGAGGAACTTTGCTTGTTTTCCACAATCTGATTACTTTTTCTGTTTTGTTTGTTTTTTGTTTGTTTTTTTTTTCTTGGTTGGGATGTGAAATTATTATGCTGCCATTTGATTTTTTTTTTTCTTGAGACCAAACCCACACTGTGCATGTTCAAAATCTTTATCCGCAGTCCTCCACAGGCAGTGACTCCACAGTCCACCGGTTCACCAAGACCCACCAGTGAGCATGACAGCGACTGTGTCACCATACAGGTACTGTTTTCATTTAACACAGACATTTTTTTATGATCAGATGACCACATCCTCCTTCTTTCAATCTAAAAGGCAAAACAGACACAGAGTATGCTGCACACATGCGTTAGATGCTGTGAAAAGACAATGACAACACTAACTGAGACTCATAATAATTATAGAGTCACTGCTGTCTGCTGTTCTTCATGTTTTCTTTCTCATTGTTGGACATCATCTGATCCTCACTGTGTGTGGTAGGAGGAAGGTGAGCGACGAGTGGACACTGACTGGGTGTGGGACTGGTCTAGCAGACCTGAAAATATGCCACCAAAGTAAGCCCAGCTCCTTTGAACTTTACTGCTTTATTTATTTTTGCTGTGGTAGTTTACTCCAGAAGGCAAGTAGCTTAGTTTGGCTTAAAGACTGACAGCAGGTGATTAAAGCTCTGCACCTGCAGAGGTAACTTATTAAAATTTCCCTTCTAGTGGTTGTTTTTTTTTAAATTGTACAAAAAACTGAACTGTAACATGGAAACTGTTGGTTCACGGTGAAGTGCACTGCCGAACAACCAGCCGGGATTCATGACTTCAACCTGACAACATGCCCTCTAAACATGTATTCAAATATAAGAAAGCATATAATAATACAAATAAATATAAATATTTTTGTGTATGTGTGTGTGTGTTTGTGAAAAGCTTATTTCACACACAAACCATTTCAATAGCACATTGTGTTTTTAATTTAGTTGGATTATACCTTTGAAGCACATGAATCACTTTCATTTTTATTTATGCTGCCGCACTTGACATTTAATCTCCTGCAATGAAATAAGCCTGTTTGACAGGTAGCAGTTCTCACATTCGCAGTTTCTTTCTTGTTTTCTCAGGCTTCTCTCTTGTGCTCTCATTATCTCTGTTTATTTTTTCCCCAGCTTTCAATCTTTGTGCTCCCGCATCTCTTATCTCTGACGTTTCTCCTCCCTCTCTGCAGAGAGTTTGTGTTTCAGCACCCGAAGCAGCAGAGCTCCCTCAGTGTCAGAAAGACAGAGGTGATGAAGAGAGGAATCTTCTCCTCCGATGTTCTCCTCATTCTTGTTCCCTCACTGCTGGCTTCACACCTTCTCACGCTTGGAGTCGGGTGAGACTCATTTACATGAACGAGACATTTTTAGTAAAAAAAAAATTGGCCCTGAATTTTAAGAAGATGCTTCTCATGCTGGCAGATTTTTATTAGCTTTGGAAAGCTTGCAGATTAAGCAAAGCAATCTCAAACGTTGACCCCAGTGTGTCCATCTGAATGGTTTTAAAACAAGAAGTTTCTGATATGCACCTGAAGCCACGTGTTATAAGCACTGACTGTATATAAAAAATGGATGTAGCATCCAGGTATGAAAAGGGAAGCGATTGTGGAAGCCTCAGCTCTGCATTCTTTCTGTGGCCAGAAGGGGGCAGCTCCTCTGGTTGAAAATGGAGTAGTACAGAAGTCTATGAGAAAATGGCCCCACTCATTTTATGACCCACATTTTATGATTTGTCCCTGACAAGTCGCTACCTTATGATAATGCAGCGTGCTCAGTTTCTGAGTTAGAGCCACCACTCATTTGATACATCTGGTGCCAAAAAAAACCAAGATGGGTACAGCCAGCATCCTCAAATCAAGATGTTTCAAAATAAGACTGAAAATACTATGAAAATACAAAACTTGACAGACCTGCCAGCCCTAATTATGGTTGTTCAGGTGTCAGTCCCACAGACCCAGAGGCAGCAACCCCGGGAAATGTATGTTTGGTGGAGGGAAATATGTACTCCATAGTCAGTTGGTCAGTGCTTGCTGGAGGTTCCTCGCTGTTGCCAGGTGAACTTAGTTGCAACGAGAAACCGGAACCCGAACTCTCCCTGTGATTGCTTTGGTTTGCTAGTTTCCAAAGCAATCACATGGAGCAATCACTCACCAGCCGATTGGGGAATGCATATTTGCTGACCAGTCTCAAGGCCTCTGTGACTGGGCCCTAAAACAATATATAGCAAAGGATCAGTCAATAATTCTTGTTTTTTCTGTTTCTTTTTAGGATCTACATAGGAAAGCGATTGGCCGCTTCCACAACCAGTACGCTGTGACGGCACCTATAGGCTAGTGCCCCTGTTTGCTAACAGTCTGGCCAATAAGGTCAAAGTCCACCATCTCTTATGCACTTATTTGCCTCCTTCCTTTGTCACGGGGCTAAAATAGGACCCTGCCTGTCTGTACCTGTCTCTTTGTCTATCCAGCAGTACTCTGTCTTCTCTGTCAGCCTCTTTGTTGTCTGTGCATGTCATAGGGCCCTGGGAGCGGATGGATGCCGACCAATGAGGTCACTTTTACTCTCCCACAGAGTAACACTGATCTCAAACAGCTAATCGGAGTGTAATCGGAGAGGAGAGGATACAAAAGAGGGGCGAGAATTCTGCTCAGCTAGAATAATAAATCCCTTTGATGGGAGGAGATGAAAATGGTTGTTGGGGGCAGTGTGTCCCTACAAAATGAAAAAGATAATCTGTGATACTCATTCACCCAACCTTTGAAAAAGCAAAATGTCTGTCATTTGTCAGAAGTAATGACCCTCTGTAAGACTGAGCGGTTCTTAGTTTTTCGTGTCTGTCCTGATGGTGAATCTTATGTAGAGTTTTAGTTGGCTGAGTGAATGTAGGAGTGGCTCTGGTTGTGCTTTTTGTCCCATAAACCCATTAAATATTTGACCCCCGACAAAGACAATCACGATCCCATTAAACTTCACTCCTCAAAACCTTAATGTGTTTCTTCTGTCGTTTATTCTTCTCCCCCACACTCAGCCAGACAGTAGGTATTGTACACATGCTCCTCTCTTTTAATAGAAGTGGGGAAAGTGAAGAATTTTTAGCCAGCAAAGCACAACGATGTGCTGAAGTAAGCTTTGGCCAGCTTTGGTATGTATTCTAAGCTTTGGTAGTCTGGAGATTATTCGCAGGCGTGTGGAGACAACAACAAAAAAAACCCCAAAAAAACACGACTTTTAAAACCTACTGTGATGTTAACAACCTGCAAATGAACCGCAGCATCTGTTTAAAATTGATTCCTGTTTCCATATGAGGTAAATCACCGCTAATGACTTTGTTTGTTTGTCCTGATGAGCTCTTCGGTGTGTATGTCACTGGTGTTTTTAAGGCACAGTGTTCCCCGGTGAACACTGTTTCTCTTGTCTAACCCAGGCTTTCCAGAAACCTTATGACATCTGCCTTTGTCATTCTTACCTCATATAAGTCACCCTCTTCTCTTTTTTTAATAAGTTGCTGCTTTGACCCGTCTTGGATTTGACATTTTATTGCCTCACCATAAACTAAAAAACCGTTTCCGCTCAACATGTCATGAAAATAGTTGGCTTGAATTTTGAATGGCAGAGCTGAGAAGCACACCAGGGTTTTTTCTTGGATGAAAACGTGCCCATTTGTAGTCCGGCCTGAGAGTTTATCAGCTATTAGCGGAGTGTTTGATGTGAGGGGTCCTGCTGAGCTCGTTAAGCTGCTTCTAGACACACCAAGCTGACGATGCAACAACAGGCCGAGCTTTGGCGGAGCACTAAAGCACCTGGTTTCCATTCACAGACCGCGACGCAGAACACGCCCACGCGCACTCGGGCAGTCTACGGCTAGTTACTGGTGCATGTTTTGGCACCAGTTTTGCACAACAGCAAGCAAAAGGAAATGCTTAGTTTGCAAATGAGATGCTTCAGACATGTCCATTCATCATCTTTGAATGACATCAATCAATTTGTCATGCAACAGTGCAATTCAAGTTAAAAAAATGTTTACATTCAAGCGTATTTTTAGGCTTAAACTCATTTTCTGGTTCAGCTTCTGGCCACAATTTCTTTTTTCTGTGCAGACAGAGTATTATCAAGATTATTGTTCTCAGTGTTTGAAAAAAATCACAATTAAAATAACTTTACTAGTAACATAGTATTCCTACACTAGAAGTGTTGGAAAAGTTATATATAAATATATAGAAGCAATTCAGCTCTCATAGACTCCCAATTTAAAATGCTCAACTGCATGTCAGATAATGTTTCTAAACTTTTACAACTTACATGATTGTTTTTTTTTTTCAATGTCAGAAACGACTGTGAAAACTATGAAAATAAGAGGACAGATCTGAACTGCTCTTAAGTCCGTTAATTTAGGCCTGTGGATTGTCCCTGGTACAACCCCCTAAGCTGTTTATCTTGTGCTTTGGACAAACATGCAGCCACAGGTGGCACTGGCCACTGTAAATCACTGTGCTCACACACAGCTGCATCCCATTTTGCTGTGATGCAACTTCTTTCTAGCAGAGCGCTACTACTACCCAAATAAATAAATCACCATTTTCTGCTACAGTTTCCTTAAAGCTGGACTAGAACAGTTATGGTGATCATTATGACTTTGAGCATTAGATGTTGCAAAAGAAGTGAGAGGAGACTGAAGCTCAGACAGAATGTGGGAGAAATCTGTTCATTTCCTGGACCACATTTCGGAGATCAGACAACTGTCTTTCTGGGAAATCTATTATATTCCCGCTCCTATACAGCTAGACAGGAAATAGAGAGTCCAGTTTCGAAGAGTTTGGATATAACAAAAGAATTCAGTTAAACTGGCACGGCATCTGTGCCTTAACGTTAAAACAAGGTCGCTAATTTGAGCCTTCGTCTCAAGTAACATCACTTTACCACATGTGGCCCACTTCCCCCTCATGAACCACTTATAATGAGGGATAGTAGGTTATAATTCCACAAAACACAATGACGTAGTTGAATAGCAGACGCATAATCGCATGCAGCTTCCTGAACCCGCAAACACTCCCACACAGGAGTGTGTGCTTAAATAGTTACACTCATGCAGAATAAATGCCTTCATCTCCAATATTTGATATTTGCTTCATTGAATGTGTGGGGGGGGGGGTCTCTCTTCAGATGTAATTTGGCATTCAGCGGATTCACTGACGGTAACTTTCACAGAGATTCCTTTGCATTTTTCATTCTTTCTGTCACTCTTGAGAAAACAGAAGCAATTTGACTAATAATGAGCCTAATATCTGACGAACAGGGCGAGTGAAAGGAGCGACTGCGTGCAGGAAGAATTTGTTTTCTTCTACCTGTCATCTACGCAAACGCACGTGCTTGTCTCGTGCTCGTATCTGCTGGGCCAGATTACACAGCAGGAAGCGGCAGTAATTGCTTCCATGTGCTGTCTTCCCTCTCCACCTCATGTGCACGCTCTTCTTTCTGCCCTCGCGGCAGTCAATCATGAGAGATGAGTGTGGCCCAGTCCTGGATGTGAACTGAACAAATGACCCAGTGTGCTCTCCACTCAGTGCTGTTTCTTTCCCACAGAAAAGTGGACCTTTCCAGCCCAGACACGCTCGATCTCAGTGTGCCAGAAATATGAAAGATTAATGAGAGCACCTGGAATAAGACTCAATGAAGGACAATGTGTCACTGTTCATACTGAGTAAACAACCAGCTCAGTACATGTGTGTATGTGCTTTGTCCTGACATGCTAAGAGAACAGTCCTGTGCATGTTTTGCTATGAGGAACTGCTGAGTTGAGTAGAAGATTAGGGTAGATGGATTCAGATGTGGGCCTCCTGTGTGTTTCCAACAGTTTGCTGGATGATCAGCCATCTTTAAAAAAAAAAATCCCCTTCCCATAAATCTTTCCAACATCAACATCAAAGGAGGCTCGCGTTGAGCGCTCGCTTTTAATCCCAAAATCAAGCTTTTTTCAACCTGAGATTCACCAGCTGTTCAGTGAAAAGGAACCTTTTCCCAACAATCCCAAATGAGTCCTTCCAGGGAAAAAACTGTCTAAAAATGTGAGACCTTATCTCCATATTTAAAGCATAATCCTATGGCTATCGGCCTTCCATGGGAGCTGTAAATTTGAGTTTGATTTCTGGTGCTTGCGCATGTTGTAGCAGCTTGGTGCTAAGCGTCAATTGCAGGTAAGGCTTGATGTACAGCTTGGAATGTGAATGTCATTTCTGACAGGTGAGTGTACTTCATGAATCACAGAGGAATTTAAATGCTGTCATGCTGATAACTAGTACTAATGAGGAATCACCAAAGTTGCAAATGAAGAGAGATAATGGCCATCTGCAACAAATTTAGTAGCAGCCTATGTGCATGTGTTTATTTCTACTTCAGTCTGGGTGGGTGTATTTCTGGGGACTCAAGAAAGTGCAGGATTAAGCTTTTTTTTTCTCATACTCAGACTAAAATAGCTCATTCACTCTAGCTAAATGTAACTTGAAATTTTAAGCTAATTACAGTATGTGAAGTTATTTTGGACACAAGTTACTATCAGCTGCCCTGCCATTTATACTGTGAACAAAGCAAATAGTGTTAAAAGGACAGTGTCCATTTTCATTTTTATTTGGCAACACCTGACTTTGTTCCACTCCTCAGGCTCACTTTGGGTGCCTGCCTTTGTGTATAATAGCAGACAAATAGTCCCAAACACACACACACACACACACACTTGGTTCACTGAGTGCAGCCTTATATGCAAAACTGAGGAACCGTAATGACAACTTAAGCTTTGGAAAAATGCAAAATAAACAAACCTTTACTTCACACAGAGTGCTCCTGACTGAGTTCATAACTTTACATACACTGAAGAAAAGAAAAAGATTAAATATTACATATTTTAATCAAGCTTTTTTTTCTTTTTACACATATTAATTCATTAATATCAAAATGTTCTGCTTGTTAATTTTACTCAGTTAAAAATAATAAGAACAAGATTTGTTTCAGGTCTCTCTTGGAAAAGAGATTTTCAATCTCAATGAGACTTTTACCTGGTTAAATAAAGGATACAACAAAGCCAAATGGGGCTGTTGGCTTCATTTGCACAAATGCAGCATTTTTCAAAAACATCCTTCACTGAATGTTTTTTCAAGTGTTTCTGAATTTGGTAAGTGAAAATATCTAATTTCTGTCTCTTCATTTCAAAATGTGTTTGAATAGCAAAACTATTCATTTCAGCAGTAAGCTAAGTGCTTTAAAAGGTTCTCCTTACCGGGATAGAATAGAATAGAATAGAATAGAATAGAATAGAATAGAATAGAATAGAATAGAATAGAATAGAATAGCCTTTATTGTCATTATACAGCTGTACAATGAAATTGGATGAGTGTAGATACAATGTGGACAAATGTACTGTTTCCCTTAAATGTTTCTTAGCTCAGTGTGTGTTAGTTTTTAATATTCTTTTTTAGTTTACAGGCAGTTTACAGGGTAATCACAACAAATATTCACTTCAAGGTGATTTATATTGTAAGGTAAAGGCCCTACAATGACAACAGTGGGAAGGAAAAACACTTTTATAACAGGAAGAAACCTCCAGCAGAACCAGGCTCAGGGAGGGGCAGCAATCTGGGGGTGAGGGGAGGGAGACAGGACAAAAGATATGCTGTGGAAGAGAGAAGACACTTTGTTAGTTACATCTCACCGACTTTTGCCTTCAGAACTAATTCTTCATAGCATAGACTTGGTGTCGTGGTCCTGGGCCGTGTGCCCAGCGTTTTTTTGTTTGCTTCTGTTAGTTCTGTTTTCATTGAGCCATGTGTGATTTTCTGCTGCTGGAGCTCATCTGCTTCAAGGTTTAATGTGCTGTGCATTCAGAGATGCTCTTCTGCATGCCTTGATTGTAACAAGCTTCAATTTGAGTTGTCTTCCTATCAACTTGAAGCACAACAGAGATGTGTGAAGATCGCAGTAGATCAGCAGCTTCTGAAATACTCAGATCAACCCGCCCTGCCTGGCAACAACTACAATTAACACACATTAAGTAAGAAACTTTGTCTAAATTCCACTCAAAATAAAGTATATAAAATTAACATCTTAACATACATTTGCATTTACAGATATGGGGTAAAAGTTAGAAGACCATCAAAGTCAGTACAATTCACCCTCTGATGAACATAAATGCCTGAATCCATTTTCATGGCAGTCCGTGCAGTACTTGGTGAGATATCTGAAGCCGTGCTGCATGGCTAAAAAATATAATAGAAAAACAAGAAAAGGTTGCATTGGGGTTGTTTCTGTGAACAACAGAGCAGAATGTGTTGCGTAGCTGACTGGGTCTCGAGCATCTTCACTGGTGATTTACAGCCGTCTCCGTAATGCGGTGTGTAGGTGTAGGTGAAACATCCACTGAGATGGAATGAATGAGTCTGAACGCATCCAGCTGCTGTGAGTGACTGAAAGAGCAGCTGTAAAGTCTGAAATGATCCGAAAATGAACTCACAGTTTACACATGGCAAAACCATCAACCATAACTTCTAACGGTGGCTTTGCAGGGGCTTTCATTAATACCCTTGCATAATACGTTGTTGTTTTAACAACGGTATGTTCCCCCATTGCACTGTGAATATCTTTGTGCACCTATCATCAATCTTCTAACATAATAGCTGTGTTTTTTCCAACACGAGCAGTTTTATGTTACAATGTCCACAACTGAGGACGCCTTGAGTGATTTCACAGAGAGATATGAAGTTGGGCAATTTTGTCAGGTAAATAGGAGTTTCAAAACAGCAATGGTTTGATCTGTATGATATTATTTCTAATTTTTAGACAAATCCAACTTCAGCTTGAATACCTCAAGGCCAGGGACTAAATGAATCGACAACGGTAATAAGCTTTGCCTCATTTCTAGACATTTTTTTTTGTTCCATATTACCTCAGAATACATTTTCTGATTAATTTAGGATCTGCAGCATTCAATGTATAATTTGTATTCATGCCCTCTGTGCTGTGTTAGATGATTCCAGGAAACTCGACAGCGTTATCCACCATGACATACCAATTTGGCTCAAGAATTTGCAGACTAAATATGCTGCAGGATGTGGGTCCATTTATTAGGCCTCTGCCTTGGGTTCAGCGTTACAGTCTGTCTAACACCAAAAATTCAGGCAATTTAATGCTGTAATTTCGGGTTTGGAGTGAGTCCTCTCCACCAGACTGGGGTGAAGTTTCGATAGAAGCAGTGGATTTAATGAGGTGTTGGCTCAGACTCCTGTGACTTGCTGACTGGCTGCCGTTGCATAACTTCATCAGGTAAGACAGTGCAGCGCTTGTAAGGCTCTGCATCCTACAGCGTAATGAGCCCTTAACTACTCAGCACAAGTAGCAAGGAGACTTATGGTCACTTCCAGCTGCGTCTGTAAAAGTCTGTCTTCTTCTGATGATGTAAGTCGTTTTATGAAAGAAGTTCCTGTGAGGAATGTAATTAATATTTTCTTTAATGCTGCGGTTTCCTTGACATAAAAGAAAAAACACTCTTCCTCCACAGTCCACCAGTAAATCCTTTCAATTATGCCAGAACATGTCACATTAATCAGAAACAAATAAGCAATTGTACAGTATTTGCTACATTTGTGTGTAGCATATGAACAATATAACTCAGAACTGGAGTGAGTGGTCTTAGTATTACACACACACACACACTACTGCACCATCCAAACAGCTTGATCTCACACCAGAAGAAGGAAAACAGCAATCACATATCTGTACTGCAATAATAATAATACAGTCACACTAGATAAATCAGTGTTTGTGTTCAGTGAATTTGCAGTCTTGCTGCTTTTCAAAGTGTTGCTTCAGAGACGGGGAGCAGCTCTGTGACCACTCGCCTTTGGTGCATCAAGATGTCAATCGAACAGCAGACGTGTTTGTGATAATGCAGCGATTAATTGTGATAAATTAGTGAAAATCTCAAATCTGCTGGTGTCTACACACACCGAACTTCACACTAATCACACTGCAGAACAGCAGTTTAACTGCGGAAACACACAGTTGCTCTGCACTTTTGCCTTCCCTGGTCACGGAGAAGTTGCCCTCCTGTTTTGACTCCGGTGCGACTGAACCATAAACCAGTTCACAATGAGTTAAGAAAAATGTTGAGTTTAACTCAAAACATATTCACAACATCAAAGGTGAATCTGATTACTGCTGGTCATAAAATATTTGTAGGCCATGCAAGTTTAGTTTTCCTCCTTGGATTACAAAACAACATCTTCTTTTGCTTTGCTATTAATGCCCCACCTGCCTCCTATTATGTGCATTTAATCACTCTTGTTTCTGACCTGTTTGTTTTGTGTTTGTTTTGAAAAATGCAAATTGTCAGACCTCCTCTGAGCTCTCGATGTCGTTTCACAAAGCCGCTACTTCAAGTCGGCTATGTATCGCTTATTGGTAACACAGTACGCTTTGTTGGTTTTGGAGTTATAGCAGTGCTATAATCTTTAGTGTCTGTTACACTCTATGAAGCTGAGTTATGAGTGTGGGTACGAGGGTCTCGGCGTTTGGGTGTATCGATATCACAAATAAAAATAGTCAGGCGATGGTGTCAGACACATTTGGGCTTTGGTTTTATCTCTGAGCCAGCTGCAGCGCTCACTGTCTGACCTCATCAACCGCACCATTATGTGACTCAGTCCAGGTCCTCCAGCAAACTGATGTGGTCTGTTGAGCTCCTGGCTTCAGCTGCCGACCACGCAGGGAGGTCTGTGGGGCTCTCTGTCATCCAGAACCCCGACGCCTGTAAAGCATCAGTCTGAAAACCAATCAGAGGGCAGATAAAACTCTGAGCGCCCTGCTGCTGACTGGATGGAGCCTGCAGCAGTACACAGGGGAGGAAAGGGGGGGAGGGGGGCAAACAGTGCGGTTGTATTCTGGCTAACCACAAGGAGCACCTGTATTGGTATATGGAAAGTGTGACTCATTTGGTGCTGTTTGTTGCTATAGGTACTCGTGTTTTCGCTTTTAACTGGGAACATCATCTTGTAGCCACTGAGACTTGAAAGAGTGCAGCATCATTAACACAGGTTCTGTGGCAACATGGAATTAGGCTGGAGGGACTTAAAACATAAAATGGAACAGGGAAGGAAAGACTGGAAAAAACAAACAAAGCATCAGTCAGACCTGAGCTTCCTCACCTCCGCCAAATGTGGCCAGTCGCGTGGTGCCAGACATGCTGACGACCCGGAGGCCGGATGAGCCAGCAGCCTGTCTGAAGCTCTTGTTAAGGCGCGAGCACCAACAGAACGTTCATTTCCCTGACCTTGCCCAGGGACGGAAGCGACAACCAAGGGCACGTGGGAAAGGTGTTGCATCTGATCCCTGGAAGGAAAGTGAAGGGAAAAAACTCTTAGTTTTGTCAAGCAGTGTGTTTAAAAAAAATACTAGAAGTCTGATTGCTGGAGGTGGGAAACACATTTTCAGAAATTCACCCTAAGCTTGAACTCAAGAGTCTAAAAATATTCAGACTCTGGCCTGGATAGAAATGTGCTTTCAGTGGCCAAACATGGACTCCTAGACTCAACTGGGTGTACAGCAAATTTGTGAAAGCGCCTGTGGGAATTGGTAGAAGCCAGCAGGAGCCGATACAAAGAGTTTTCCCAGGTCACTCCTTCTCTGCATGGGGCCGCCTGAGGAAGGTTTTAAAAGCAGGTTCTGGCCTTGATGCTCCTCCCTCAATAAGACTCCTACAATCCCTTCTTCACACTCACACACACACAAAAAAAAAACCCCAGTCAGCAGCTTCTATTAGGCTTAACATGACAGTTTTGCCTTATTTTTGATTCAAAGCGGAAGACAAGGACATTCTCTGCAGGAAGAGGGGAAACTGCCACTGTGTTACATGCAGATGAGTAACCACAGAGAAAATTGCAGATCTGGGACCAGTTGGAAGGACAAAATGAACGTGTGGACAGCTCTCGCTCTGGCCTCGCAGCTGCTATTAACAATGTGCTTACACGTGGAAGCACAGGCTTTGGGTGAGTGTCATTTGAAGTGTTTTGATTCGCTTTTCACGTCAGGTATTTAAATGTCACTGCATTTATTTGTTCATTTGTATTATTTTGTTGATGCTTTGGGATGACAAAAAATCAAGAAGTGGAAAAAACATATTTTTTAGGTTTAGGTTTTTGGTTTTTTTTAATGCTGCATTTTTCTGACACCCTGCCTGCAATGTAATCTTCTGTTTTCATTAGCTGTCAAAAAAGATTTAATGGCTCCACTACTCTCTATTTTAACACACTATGTATGAGTTTAATGCATTATGGATGAAGCAGACACTGTGAAAGAGAATATCATATGCGGACCCAAACACTGAAGATCAGACAATGTGTGTGATACTCATCGAGGTGTGAATAAAATGCTAAATATCCCCGTCAGTTGCAGAAGATATGGGGCAGTCAAATACTTTTCCGTGTGTTTCCGACAGGAAGCAGGCAAAGATAAGAAAAATAAAATAAAAGCAGACAAAAGTTAGAATATTAAACCCAACATCTTTCTGCTGAAGTAAAGACATCCTGATTTTCATATCCATCTTGCCGGATATGCTTGATTATTTCAGCCCAGGAGAATCAGCTTTCTGGCTCATATTAATTCAGACAAAGTCACAGCTGGGTCTCACACATGGGAATAATCAGAGATGATCTGGGCGCAATATTGAAGTTCAAGTCTCTCAGAATTTCTTCTCTCTCACACTGTCTGACACACACACACACACACACACACACAGATGCATATTTTTTTCAAGGTCACACACACAAACGCAGAGCTGCAGAAGATGCATAGAAATGTCTGTGTTTAGAGTTTATCGCCTTTCTGACAAACCCCACCAGGTGATTGATGGTCTACCTTTCAAGCACCCATTAATCCCCAAAGATTTTGGCAAATAGGCGCCTGATGGTACGTATAAAACAAGTCCAGATTAATGGAGTCCATCATCTATCATTTCGCTTGCAAATGGCTCATTGTCTGTGTGAGCACAAAAAAACAAAAGAAGGGAGACCCATTTAAACGAGCCAAGTCTGATTTTAGACACAGATATTATCCTCTGCAGAAGTTATCTATGGTTTTGATTAATATTAACATCTCAAGGATGACTGAGATCACTGAGAGCCAGTATTACCGGACTCTCTCCTCTGGGCCATAATCCAGGCTGAGAAGTATAAAACTTTAAAACAGAGCAGAAGGGGGTCATCTGGACATAAAATGATCAGCTGAATATCCAGCTCTGCTTGTCTTTGCAGAGTTTACAATGAGTCTTAGCGCACCGTTTAGCTGCCTGCCTGAGAAGTTCACTTTTTTGGTTCGAATTCTTTGCTTCATCGTTACCGTTGTGGAGAACAGTCACAATGATCACATATCACAGATTTTCATTCTGCTTATTCGGTTCAAATGCGAGCGCGGGTCAATCAATGTGATCAGAAAGTAAATGTAACCTAAATCAGAGCTGATTACAATAGAAAAAATAGAGTCTCTGTGTTTACGTGAATGCGTCTTGCACTAAAAATGTAATCACTGCTAACTGATTAATTGATTCAGGCGGCGACACTCATACAAAAAAAAAATGTTTTTGTTCAGTTTATTCAGTTTCAGTTTATAACAATAACCAGTGTTACTCATCACAGAATCATGATTGCCTCCTGGACAAATACGCATTACAAAATACTGCACCAGGACTGTAGTCGGGGAGGAAAAAAGCCTTTTGGACATCAGTAAGGTTGTGCTTTGTTCATGTTTGAAGCCCATGTAGTGCAAGTCCACCTGATCAAAATGATGCTCTACATCCTGTCAAAATAAAGAGCTGTGAAGCCTTTATTTGCTGATCTAGTTCAAAAATGACTCCCTGCTTTCCATTGGAGGGTTATAGGTCAAGGGTATTAAGAAGTAAACGGAGAGCACGATCTTGCTTAAGATAATTAAGCAGGAATTGTTACAAGAGTCAAATATTTCCTTCAAGACTTGATGGAAACCAAAAGGAGAGCTAAAATAGTTACAGTGGGAGCATAATGTGTGAAAACACAACACCAAGATGCTATCGTCACAGTGATGTTTAGAGAATTTCTAAAAGTGCATTTAAAAGTCTAATGTTCTTCAAATAAAATGGTTCTCGGGGATCAAGATAACTTCTGGCCAAACGTGACTTCGCTCTTTGTGTTTTGCGATGATGTAACTCCTTTATCACAGGTCACGGCTGACCTTCAAACACGATGCGATAAATCAAATCTTGCAACACAGAAATGCCCAAATGTGAAGCATTTGCAGAAACACTAAAACAAAGAATGCCGACCATTTGCACACTTTACCATAATCTAACTGTGACAGATTTATATGCTGGTGTTAAGGAAAGGTCAAGACACTATTTTACTTTATGGCTTTCAGCTAAAATGGTTTTATGAAGCTTGAAATCTGAGGTTAATCAGGGGGTGAAGTGAGGCACTTTCTCAGGGTCTCTTGTGTAAGAGAGCCCTGACCCTGCGAAGCCCTCTGTCCAGAAGACTTATGAAAAGCAGGCCTGTGCACTTTACGTGCGTGGATGCCTGTGTGGGGCTACATCTATACACCAAAGAACCGAAGCACAAATCGAGCTTCCTTTGTTCTCCTTTTGTTCTTCAGTTTTATTTTATTTATTTTTATATTGCAAAGTTCTTATCTTAATAAACCAAATACAAAGGATTCAAAAGCGTTACACTTTTGGTGGAAGCAATGTTGACAGCACAATGCAAGCAGGCATTCTGGTGGCTCGGTACCATTTATCTGCACACATATTTAAAGGCTCTGTGTTGTGTCTGACAAAACACAGGGGACCCCAGGCAGACGGGAGAGATAAAAGAAAGAAGGAGAGATCTCATCTGGGGCAATCTTGGCTGACAGCAGTCAGTGGAAGCATTTGGGAACAATTTTGCTCCCTCACGACAGAGGGACTTGCAGACTGCTTCTGTGGTACTTGTGTATTCACGGCTGTGCAGATGCGGGACTAGACATTCGATGCACATCCTCCTGTGGCCTGCCCAGCTCCCAAGCCACTTTATTAAAAGAAGAAGAAGAAGAAGAAACCAGTGGGGCTTTTTTCTTTTACTTTAAAATGGCCTGTCAGTGGAGTCAGGATGTCTAAATTCCTCATGCTTTAGTGTGTAAGTGGAAGCCCTACAACATTTTATAAGTCAAACAGTTTTTAAACAGAAGTATAGATTCTAAAAACAGCACACGTCTAAAGTCACGGCAAACTGTTTACTTGCAAATAAACCTCCCCGTGATCTGTGTGAGCCTACTCTGCCTGCCAAGTTTGCACTGACTGATTGACGCAGCGTCTTGCAAGAGCAACTAATGCTGGGTCAACATCATCATCTTCTTCTTGTCGACTCAGAATGTGTTTACTCTCGGATCAGAGCGCCGCTGCAGGTTGTAAATATTCATATCTCATCATCCATTACTCATGTGCTTTCCTGTTTCTCTGTTTCCGATCTGTCTCTCTCTCAACAGTCTATGATCTGCTCACCTCACCTGACTGCCTGCCAGACCTGCTGCAGGGGGGCCTGACCGGACAAGGGGTGAACGAGGCTTTCATCCTAACCTCCTTCAAGTTGCAGCCCAAGACCGGAACCACTGTGTTCGGCCTGTACAACCCCAGGGACAACAGCAAGTACTTCGAGTTCACGGTGATGGGGAAGCTCAACAGAGGTAGGGGGACATCAAAGAGGCACTGGGTTGTTTAAAGCTACATCAGACAGTGTTTTCATATTAAAAAGGAATTCAATACGATCATGGTGGAAGATCTGCAGAGTGTCCTGAAATAAAGTGGACAGTTTCTGACCCCACATGATGAATTGTACTCAGTTTGTACATCAAAAATTAACCAAAATGTCCCAAACTATGTTGGTTGTGATCAGTTGATGATGTTGTCATTAGCTTTAGGTACATGTAGTAGTGCTAAACAATCCAAGCAAAGACAGAGAGAAGAATAACAAACTCGTTATAATATGGATGAATAAACCCTTTACGGTCAATGCTCTCCATAAACGCCATGTCCTCTATTCATCCTCATTATCCTCGTGTCTTCTCCTCTTCCTCTTTCACAAACGTGTCCTCTCAAAGCTGTGTTACGCTACTTGCGGAGTGACAAGAGGATGAGCTCCGTCACGTTCAACAATCTGGTGTTGGCAGATGGCCAACAACACCGACTGCTGTTCCACCTCAGGGGGCTGCAGCAGCAGGGGCCAGGTGGGGTGGAGCTGCATCTGGACTGCAGGCTGGTGGAGACGATCAACGATCTCCCAGCTGCCTTCCAGGGTTTGCCAGCAGGCTACGGTACAGTGGAGCTAAAGACCATGCAAGCCAGAGAGCAGGTGACCCATCACTTACAATATTTCCATACAATAATGAATATCCTTCAGTCACAGAAGTGACTTTGTAGGTTTCCAGATGGCTTAGCTGCACACTTTCACTTGATTGATTCAAACAGGAAAGCTTAGATGAACTAAAGCTGGTGGTTGGGGACTCGTTTGAGAATGTTGCCTCACTACAAGACTGCCATTTCCAGCAAAGAGACTCAGTTCAGACCCTGGGTAAGATTTGTTCTGGGAAATGTCAGTGAAAACACTCTTGGCAATAGAAAATGTTGAGTCAAGGGGGCAGACTCTGAGAAGCTCTCAGCTCTGTTTCAGTGGAATAAAATAACAGTCCTTCTCCCTCAGGGGTCAACACAAAGCAGCTGTCCAATCAAATGCTGGAGTTAACGAAGGTGATAAATGAGCTGAAAGACGTCCTCATTCAGCAGGTAACCACCTCTTAACAGTCCCTCTGAGGCCACTTGATCTCTGCTTCCTCAACCCTGGCCTCCCTGACTGAATATAAACTTTATGTTCATGTTTGACCCGTTCCAGGTTAAAGAAACGTCCTTTCTCAGGAACACCATCTCAGAGTGTCAGGCCTGCGGTAAGATCATCTCTACAATCGCTGTCATTCATCAAGGGAGGAAAATTGAGAACTAGTTTCAAATTGTACAATTTATCAGCTCTGATCACTTTCTTTTATGGATGCTGTCATGTTTTGGTTTTGGTTTTTTGACAGTTTTACAATACAAATAATAATACCAAAAAAATCATAGTTTAGTTTGATGGAAGACTTTTTCCCTGCTTTGTTTCTATGCTGGCTTATCTTTACAGTTTTACAAATAGAACAACAAATGATAAATTTTTCTTCTCATTTAAAGGTCTGGGTGGTACTGAGGTTGTGAAGCCAAGGTGTGCACCAGGTGTCTGTTTCCGTGACGATATGTGTATAGAAACAGCAGAAGGTGTGGAGTGCGGGCCCTGTCCTGATGGATACACTGGGGATGGTTTTAACTGTGATGATGTGGATGAGGTAAAGCTCAGTACCTTCTACCTTTATGACTATCAATCTAACTTGAAGACCTGTGGTGTGAGGGCAATTTTATTTTTTGGCTCCTATTTGGTTCATGAGCTTATAGCTAAAGACCAATAAATGTCCTGACTTTTTGGCACATAGTAGCAAATTGATGTGGAAATTTTGCTATGGGCCTTTGGTATCTGCTTTGTCAGACTCAAGATAGCCTCAGCAGATAATGCATGTGACTGAGTACATGTACCAAGAACATTTAGCACATCCATACAGATGTTCTCAGAGCTGTACTTATAGACATCATTATGTCTACAAAGGGATTGTTGGGAGCATTTGTTTTTCAAGGCTTCAAAAAGTCTGTGAACATGTTCATGGAGATAGTCTACCATTTTTAGGATTTACAGCCTTTGGTATAAAGTTCTCCTTCTTTGACTACAATATGAAGAACCTTATAAGAATGGTAGTACAAGAATGTGTGTTTGTGCGTGTGTGTTTGGCTGTCTGTCTTTTCGTGTTTGCACTGACCTCCTTTCTGAGGACTAGGCCCCTCAGCATTCTCTTTCCTGCATGAACAATGTCATCAGACCTAAAAGCTTTTGGGGAGAAGCCCTGTGAGAACCACAGCTTCAACAGAGTTCATGTCCTCCTTTCTGCAGTGCCAGTTTAACCCCTGCTTTCCTGGAGTGCGCTGCGTCAACACTGCCCCGGGCTTCCGCTGTGACGCCTGTCCACTGGGCTACACCGGCATGCCGGTTGAGGGTGTGGGCATTGTTTACGCTCAGACCAACAAGCAGGTAAAATGGTGGATAAATCACGGCGGACACAGAGCTGGGGTGTCACACAAAAATAGAATTTCTTTTAAATGATTGATGAGTGTTTTCACTTTTAAAAAAAAGCAAAACAAAAGCCCACGTTAAGAAATTTAAGGGGTAGAAGAGGCATAATACACCTGGCTTTTGATCAGACTGACAAGAAACCATTTTTAAGTATTTGTTCACTGTTTACTTTTCGTTTCCCCCGTCTACTTGGGTAACGTTAGGGGAGGAATCACTGTAAAATGGCATGGAACACATCAGGAAACTCCATTTTACTTCTGCCCCTTCTAAACATAACGACACCGGTGACGTTTGCTTCACTTCTTAACACAAACCTGTGGAGTCGGTTTTTGCTGGAGGACGTTCATAATCAGATCTGTGCAGAGCTAAGAAATAAACAGGACTTTTCCATTTGAATGATGTCCTGATATTTACCTAATGGAAATAGGTGATTAAAATTTTTCTTTTTTTTTAAGTTGCTGATTTTCTACTTATCTTATTTACGTACTTACTTACTTATTGCTCTACATTTGGAAATATGACCTACAGTCAGTATTGTAGTATTTACCCCTATTATTGCATTTTCGATCCCTGCAAAACAAACACCTAAAATACCCTGTACCCCAACTACAAATTACTCACACTCTAATTTGGTAAAGTATTATAAACTGAAAGCTTCAGGTCCCCTTTTCAGTGCTTTAGAGGATTATATGGCATTCTTTGTGTTTTTTGAACACTAATTTTTGCAACAATAAAATGTGAAAAGTTGTTACAGAAACGTTTGGAATAATTTACATTTCATTCTGTTAATATTTCGCAATCCAGGTCTGTGATGACATTGATGAATGCAACGGGTCTGACAATGGAGGCTGTGCTGCAAACTCAATCTGCCACAACTCTGTAGTAAGAGCACCGTTGTTAACTGTTGTATGACCATTACTGAAGGTCTTTATTCCTTCTCAAAGATGCTGACAGAGCTGTCATAATTCCCACATAGGGCTCCTATCACTGTGGCAGCTGTAAGACAGGATTCACAGGAGATCAGGTGAAGGGCTGTAAGCCGGAGATCAGCTGTGGCAACAGTCTGACCAACCCCTGTGATATCAATGCTCAGTGTATCGCAGAAAGAGACGGATCCATCTCTTGTCAGGTTGGATTTTTCAGCACTCAAATGCTCGTATGCACTGCGTGAGTCAGTTTCTAAAGAGTTTCATTTGTCTTGTCAGTGTGGAATCGGCTGGGCCGGAAACGGACACCTGTGCGGAAAGGATACAGACATTGATGGATATCCAGATGAGAAACTCAAATGCAAAGATCCAAACTGTAGAAAGGTAACCGTGGAGCAGGTTGTCAAGAAATACAATTTTGCTGTGGTGCTTATACCTTTATGTAATCATTATGCTGTCACATGTCTTCACAGGATAACTGTGTCTTTGTTCCTAACTCTGGTCAAGAGGATGCTGACAGAGATGGTTACGGAGATGCATGTGATGAAGATGCAGATGGTGATGGTATTCTAAATGAGCAGGTCTGTGGACACGTTGTAAGAAATGCCTGTAAATACAGCTTCTAATTGTCATTTACCCTGTAAATTTTTCTAGCTCGATGAAGCCCGTTAAACTGTTAGTACCTTTTATGCATATGTGCAATAAAAATGACAGCTACTTCTGGCAGCCAGTTATTTTAAGACTGTCAGCTGGCCAAAATGGCGCTCTGTCCAAAGATTATAAAATCTACTTACCACAGTTTTCCAAACTCTCTCTTTAACTCACCAATTTCATATCCACAGAACCCACATTTATCCACAGAAATCTGGATGTAGCAAACTGTGAGGTCACCCACTGGCTACCTTGAAACCACAAGGTTGGCATTGATGTAACCATTCGGATGTAACCCTTTGTGGATAACAGGGTAGCTACTGGCTACCTAGCTTAGCAGGATGCACTGGAATGCTAATGATAGCTTGTGAAAAAGGGGCTTAAAGCAAATTGAACTTCCTGGAAAAACAGATCAGAGTGTGTTTTAGTACCGTCAAACAAAGTAGGTAACCCCATTAGAATATAGAAGTTTAAGTCTTAAAGATGAATAGTAATTTTATTTGCACTTAGGGGCCAAAGGGTGCTCCTTGTTTTGGGCAGAAACAAGTGCCAGCAAGCAGTGAATTCCCCACCATCCCACCCCATATTAGTAGCTACAGTATTGCTTGGGTTTTGTGCTATTGGCTTTTATAGTCTTAATGACACTGAAAAGTTAAAAGAAAATGGGTCATAGATGTTGTTTATATGCAGAAATGTGTTATTTTAGGCAACATGATATTTTATATGGATAAGAATCAGAGCCTAAGATGTACCTGTGTGCAGCCAAAGAGACACACACACACAGAGACAAAGATTTCATGTATTACAGTAAGATGCACAGTGGTATCAGTCTCATCATTAAACTCTCAGCATAGGGTTTAACTACCACATTAAACAGTCAACTAAGTATGAGAATAGTTTTCAAAAGTTTTACCCCTGAAGCATTCAGAGGCCTGTGCTTCACACCATGACCCATAAGCGAGTTTGTGGACATGCTGTGAACAAGTCATGTGTTCGCTTTCTTTCTCAGGACAACTGCAGGTTAAAGGCCAACGTGGACCAGAGGAACAGCGATAAGGACAGCCATGGCGATGCCTGCGATAACTGCCGCATGGTGGATAACCACGACCAGAGGGACACTGACGGAGATGGCAAAGGGGATGCCTGCGATGATGACATGGATGGAGATGGTGAGAAGAGAAATTACATCAATGTTGCTGACGCTCATGTTATGTAATCTGCATCACTGAAGGCTTTCACTGTTATGACTCCTTAACCAGCACTCCCTTTTATGATTCCACTGTGGTGTCGTGGTAAATTGCTCACGCTAATGCAGGCAGCCTTTACAGTTCGTTACAGATGGCTCTAAACAGTGTTGTTTAAATGCATCACTGTGTGGTGGTACAGAGGATTTTATATGCCAGCTGAAGCAGGATAACCAACACCACAAAAATAAAAAATTAAAAAAATCAAAGCCAGTAGCAGACTGACCCCAAAGCGAATACAACCTTTGATCATTCACCAGTATAATTATTCCTCAAAAAGCCCCCACAGGACAGAAGATAGTTTTTCTTCTGCTGCTGCTGCTGCTGCTGCTGCTGCTTGACCTTTATGCATTCATAGGACTGCTACTGCCTCCCTGTGATGAAGGAAAATACCATCTGAATACAAATTGGCCATGGCAACATAGGAAATGCAACAGTGCATTCTAGTGGTGATATTACATAGAACAGGTTATATCATGATTATTTCAGTGGGACAGCAGTATAGATACTAGATTTATGATAAAGGTGACTGTGTCAGTGTTCACAGCAAAGTAGTGTAAAATGACCACTGCAGTGTCATAGTCCAGATTCATTTCTGTCTTTCAAAATAAGACATTTAGTTCAGAT
>VOQJ01016856.1:0-21962 GCA_015052665.1 Apistogramma diplotaenia | reverse complement strand
AGCCGAAGTTGTAAAAATTTATTTAATGTATTTATTGGGGCTTTCTCAGCAGAAACCAAACAAAAAGTGAAAAAAAAATGGAAGTAGTAGCCCCCCCCCCCCCCCCAAAAACCCCCCAGAGAAAACAGATTACTAGTTTCCACTTTCCAGCAAGTGTAAAAACCACATTTTTTTTCTCCATTTCTGCCTCCAAAGTGCCTCCAGATAAACCCGATAATATAACATGTGAAACAACAAGAAGCGCAGCCTTAATAAGCTGCTCGTGGAGCAGGGGACAGGACACATACCTGGATACGTTCTACAATGTTTCTGTAAACAGGTACGGTGTTGTGTTTTTTTTCTAAACCTCGATGCTTTTCACAAGCTCAAACTTCTTTTTAATGCACGCTTTATTTTAGGGAAAATGGGAGCCAGATCCATCAATACCAAATCAATGGTTCTGACATCACCACCGTGCCACGAGGAATGCTGGATGAAAACACCAAATACTTGATAATTATCACTGCTCGCAACCACTTTGGAGCATCACAGTCTGATCCATTCATCCTCTGCGTGAAGGATATAGGTAAACCTTCGCAGCGCTTTCACTATTCTATCTGCATGATTAAAACGTGTTCATTTTTATTGTTTTTTGTGTTATTAATGGAATTATCTGGTTTCTCTAGAAATGTGTCATCCTGCGATGTGTCATGTTTAGAAAGGTTTTTTTTTTATGGTCACAGTTTGACTAATTTGACCTTTTTATCAGCAAACTCTTTCTCTTTGTGTAATATCTCTTTGAAGAGCCATATTTGCTTACGCCCTCAGCCCAGCTCCGTCAGCATTTCAGTCAACTTGAATTGCCCAGAGTCTGTGTCACCATGTTTTGTGTGTCTGGTTTTCTTTGTCTTGCAGTGATGCCTGAGTCCCCTCATATTACGCGGATAGAGTTTCAGGGCAGTTCCATATCAGCCATGTTGCAATGGAAATCCAATGAATCCTTGAAGCATCTCACACCTCATGTGAGGCTGCGCACAGATAACACTTCCTGGGTAAAGTGTTATTAACACACCTCTGATAGTGTTGGGGGGGGTGGGGTCCCGTAAAACCCCTTATCAGGCAGCGTGAAGTTGATCTAACCTCTTAATGTTTTTAGGAACTGAGAAAGGGTGTGAAAGTCAATGAGAGTCTAAGAGTGGATAATCTGACTCCTCTGACTGAGTATGAGTTCCAGATGAAAATATGCCACACAGCGTCTGAGCTGACACGTACCAACGCAACGAGTCTTACAGACAGAAATGCACTGCTTTGCAGCAAGTGGAGCCCATCTGTGAGGAACAAAAGTTCCGGAAAAGGCAAGCTCACCGTTTTTACTTATCATGTGGCAGCTGGAACCTGAATGTGAAAATGTTGTCAATAATTCAAAGCCCACAACTTGTTGTCCACGCCCCTCCTCAGGTCCGTCTCAGCAGCTGCATGTGTGGCGGAAGGTGGACGGCCAGGGGATAAACGGCCAGCTGAACCTGACTGTCTTGTGGAAGGTAAAGTGTCATTGCCGCTCAGGAAGCCGTGCAGTTATTATACTGAATCACAAACATAATTTTTTTCTGATCAGTTATAGCACAGAAAGCCTGCACTGCTGATTGGTTAAATGGAATTTTCTGCTAAAAACAATCAAATAAGTGCAGACTTGGATGATAAATTACCATTTGGTGGTACGTTTGCATGGATAAAGTCAGTGTTTAAAAAATATAACAGCTTAACAAAAGTGACAGTTATCAACAGAAAATACCATCCTCTGATCAGACACTTTGCATTTCATATGATGCATTTTTCATGTCCTGCCTTAAAGAGCTTTTAACATCTGCAAAGTTACAAATGTAAAATATTAAGTCTTAAGGATTTCTTTTCTAGCCTCTACCGTCTGAGGATTTCAGTGGCGAGGTGCAGCGGTATGAGATCTCTCTGGGTAGTGGTCAGAACCTTAAAACCTGTGCTGCTGATTGCAACCAGTGTGCAGTTCAGGTACCAGCAGAGGTCCGCAGTCTCAGCGTCAGGGCTGTCACCACATATGGGAACTCGACACCAGCTGATGTGATCCTTGGACAGTCAGGTATAGCAACATTACACATTGAAAACCACAACAGAACTATATTTAAGTTGTGGAGAGTATGCATAATAAAATATCTGGTGTCTTCACTGTTCAGGTGTCTCAGGTGCTCTTCTGGGAGAAGTGAGCCCTGTGGCTAATGGCAGAGCTGTGCTCATCTCCTGGTCATGGCCAACAAACAAATGGCCATCAACACAGGAAAAAGAACTGCAGAACTACGTGATAGAATGGACAAGTGTACCTACAGCAAGGCTGCAGTGGCAAAAGTTGCCCAGAGATCTAAAACGCACATCAGTCACAGGTACACTCACCATTCAGTGAGTAAAAAAGTTGTCTGTTCATATAAGAACAGTGAAATACAGTAAAACCTGGTACTGCATCACATAAAGCAGAACGTAGACACCAGGGCTTCTTCTGAGTTCAAACAGTGGCCTCTTGTGGCCATTTTTTGTATTACACCAGTACCAGTTTAGTATACACGTTTATAGGGTTTTTATATACACCTCACGTCCATTTTTCTAATGAAGTCTTCATATTTGCAAAATAAATAATATAGTATGGTATAATGTAGTTTATTGTTCTGATTTTTCTCCAGGCTTGACTCCAGGCGTGAGGTATAATGTCTCTTTGTATACTGTGACCACCAGAGGTGTCAGTGCTCCATCATCCCGACTGCTCTACTCCAGAGAACAGGGTAACATTTCTTGAGCATTTCCTCCCCCCAAAAAACAGTTTTGAAGATGACATTATTCCAGCATTTGCTGAACTTGTGTTAGGTTTTGTGCATTTAAACCCGGGGATCAGGAAACACAGCATGTGCATGCTTATTGGAGCCAGCACCCAACATTTAGTGTCTGCATCACTGTGCGTTTCAGTGCCACTTTCTGGTCCCAGCTTGTCTGTGCTGGTCCACAAGGCCAAACGGATACTGATCCAGTGGGAGGAGGTGCCCATAGCCCAGCAGGGGGGCTTCATCACAAAGTATAACATCTATTTCCAAACACAAGAATCCAAGAACAAAGAATTAAAAGGTGAGCATCAAAATGTGTGTCAATAAATGGGATGGGCATTTTTCACAATAGTCAATAGACTGATTAAAAAAAAATCATATTAATTGATAAACAGAATTGTTATTGTGCCTGTTCCAGTGAATGCAAATATTGTGTCTGTAAATAACACTGGGTGGCAGCTATGTATCTTATTTTTTATGAAGTCAGGACCAAAATAAAACTCACTTGAGTAGATCTGTTGTTTAAATTACAACTAAACTTTTTTTTTTCACACATTTTCCAGTTGCTTTTTCATATCACTAAAAACACATGTTGATGTGCTCTGAAGGTTTAGAGGAACCACAACTTTGCACTGTGTTTCCTGTTCTTGTTCATCACGAGTCTTGCCCTTTATGGGGCACATGTAAGCATATGTTTTGTATCTGTACTTCACCTAGGTCAGACAGAATCCTCCTGTGGGTGCACACGTGTGGGGAATTTATCTATGCAACAGTAAGCTTATGTATGCATAAACTTGTGTTGCAGCATGAGCCAGTGATACAAAATGGAAAGTGTGCAACCAGGATTCCACTGAGACTCTCCTCCCACAAAGATGCAGTGCATCAGCAGGGTTTTTCAGCTCTTGCTTCCAGTAATGTGGTGAATTTCAAACTGCTGCTTGCTGATCATGTAGTTACTGACACAGCTAAAAGGAGAGGATAGCATCAGCGTCCAACATGACAACAGAGCCAGTGGCTCCAATGCTATTAGAGAGGCGACGGTAGTTTTGGTAGTTTTACGTGAAGTCCTACACTTTTTGTACATCTTAGATCACCTTGATGATTTTTTTGTGTGTGTGTGTGTGTGTGTGTGTGTGTGTGTGTGGCTCTAACTGAAGAACAAACGGTTGTTTGTCATCATTTTCACAGAGTCTTCAAAGTTTTCTAGAACTGGCTTTGACCACAAGCAGGAAGCCATGCGGCTGTGCACACAAATGCATCCGTAAACAGTCACTAACCGGCCTGCTTTCTGCACTATTTTTGGAATGCCCGTTTTAAAGCACCTGAGAGCGTACGCTCTGCTCTCTCAAATGTGCTGTATGTGTGTAGTGAATATGATTCTTCTTTGAGATATTTCAAGCAGGGTTTGCATCAAAATTACTTCCGCATATTATTTTTCGAATGTCATTTTGATTCGTTACTCGTATACTGTACCAAAACTCATAATCAGATCTGCAGTATGAAAGACAAAAACAAAGTTTGTAGAACTCTGAACAAGCTTCAAAGACCGCCTGTATTCTTCAACACAGCCTGAACTCTCATTTCTTTAGTAGTCTTCAGGAGCAGTTCTCCAGGCTTCTTGACTCAACACTGATTCATCCCTTCAGTTGGGTGCCTTTTTGATGCATTAGTGATTCATAGGTCAGTGTTAAGTAACTTAACAATGAAAAAACCAGCAGTCCTCTGAAAAAGGTCAGGTACAAGTACTAGACTTAAAATGAGAATGTGAAACTTTGAGATGTCATTAGAAAGCCTGGAGAACTGCTGCTCAAGGCCAGGTTTAGAGAACTACATGAAAGTGTGGCGTGTTTTGTTCCTTGGAAGCAACAAACACTGCAAAAAAATACAGGAATACTTTTAAATCAGCATGTAGCATCAAGGCAGTTAAGTGAGGGGCTTGTTAATCAGTTTGAGCTGGTTTGGCTTTAATAACAGGTGTACTGGAGGAAAACGAATGATTTTACAGATGGGCGACACTGACTTTTTTTGCCTCCTCGTCTTTTCTGGGGGTTTTTGTTTGTTTTTACTAGTTTTGCATTTGTCTAGGGTTAGTGTCCTGGACCTTACTGAGATTGCACAGAGACTTCCAGTGCATAAATGCATGTTGTATCTCCCAGCACAATCTCAAGAGCTTGGGGTAGATTCCAGGAGACGGGCAGTTATTCTAGGAGCCTTAGAAGGTCTTTAACCCATCATCAGGACCAGAATCTGAACAGGATGAGCACTGCCGAAGCCCTAGAAAATGGCCTCCAGCAGGCCACTGATAGGAATGTCTCTGACCAAACAATCAGAAGCAGAAGGTGGTCTGAGGGCACAATGTCATCACTGTGCTCACTGCCCAGCACTGTGGAGCCTGATTGGCATTTTCCTTAGAATACCAGGATTGGCAGGTCAGATCAGAGCCGGTTCACCCTGAGCTCATGTGACAGATGGGAAAGGCGTTGGAGAAGCTGTGTGTGATGCCTGTAACATCATTCAGCATGACTAGTTTGGTGATGGGTCAGTGATGTTCTGGAGAGGCAGATCTATGGAGGGACACACAGGCCTCTGCCATTAGGTGTTGCGATGACATCCTTGTCAGACCCTGTGCTGGTGCAGTGATTTCCGGGTTCCTCATGATGCCGCCAGGTTGCACCTCAGACTGCGCAGCTCAGTGATGCCTTGGTCCAGATTTGGGAGGAGACACCATTCATGACACCATCCATCGTCTCATTAGGAGCATCAGGCATGCATACAAGGATGTGGGGATCCAACAAACTACTGAGTAGCACTTTGAGTTGCTGCAAATAAATTTAAGTAAAACTGACTTTTTCACTTTAACTTTTGAGGCACTTTGAATCTGTCTATTTACTGTTCGTCTAATGTTGTCTAAGATTTGTGATTATGTATGCAAAAACGAGTTTTGCTTTTGGGTATCACATGATTAACATGGAAGTTGAATTAGTGTATTCAATTCAATTCCAACACTTGCTGTATAGCCGAGTGACATTGCTGGAAGCATCAGTCATGTAAGCGTTGATGTAGCCTCAAGCTGAGCAGTTTAAGCTAGCTACAGGCCTACCGATCAGCTGCAGGCCAATCATGTGGTTATTTTTATTATGGAATCAGCTGGACTGATGAAAATTGGCAGTTCAATAGAACTGAAAGTGCTGCAGCAGCAGTTTCAATGTAATCTTTTACAAGCAATCTACAAATTTCGCATCAGTGAAGCAGTTTGTTTTCTAAGAGATGTATTTCTGCATTCCCAGAAATCAGGAATTTCTTTTCAGCAGCAGCCATTGTTACAAGTGCACAGCCAGCAATCCACTGATACTCCCAGAAAGCTTCAGTGCATCTGGACATTTTTTTTTCAACTGACTTTCAGCAAAGGCAGATGTCTCTCACAGTGGAAATGCCCTCAGGGATAATGATTGCTGACAGCTGGATGATGCTAGCTACAAGGAGAAGAGGTCAAAGAGCAAAGGCGAAGCAGAGGGACAGTCCATCAAATAAGACAACATGCTGATGCATCAGTGCTAATGTTCTGTCAGCCTTTTTCTTTGGCTGCATTTTCTAAAGGTTAAGACTTTTAAAGCATTGTTCTTCCTTAACAAAATGAATATCTTTCATTTGCTTCTCTGTACAGAGACGGTGTCTGCACTGGGACCGAGGCAGATGTGGCTGGACTGTCCTGAAGGAACTCTGGTTCTGCATATGACCGTGTCCAACTCAGCAGGAGAAGGACCACGAGGGAAACCGATCTACTCTCAGCCTGCAGCTCCTGCAGGTCAGTCTCCTCCCGCCATCATTCTCTCCTTTTAAAACCACAAATTCCAGCTTCTTAAGCAATAACTTGTTCTAACTCTCCGACAACATCTGCTTAATAGAAAATATGGCATCTTTCCCTTCTTATCTCCTCTAGTTGGCCTGGTGATTGTGTTTGTTTTCATCATTACGATCTTGATGGCCATCATAGCCAACCTGATGTGCTGGAGCTGTGTGAGGGAAAGGTATTAATATAATAATTGTTTCGCAGAAAAGAACTGTCATCCTGGCAAACACAAAGCAAAACCTAACAGCCAAATTATTTGCGAGGATGCCATAGCTTAGGTTTTGTTTTACAGGTAACGATGATGGGTGCCACTGTGGTTGATTTTATTAAAATGTCTCACCGCAACATGAGCAGTGAACAAGAGCCTGCAGTGTTGATATGAACAGAAACTTAAACCATGCAGCAAAACCTGTTCTGAATGTGGTCAAAAGAGGCCTTTCCAAATCTGGTGGTTTTAACTGTGGCGAGACTGATTTTGATTTGCATTAGTCAGCAGTAGTAATGCATGCATACATCAGACAGATTTTTTTTAATGTCTCAGAGGCACAATAAGGAGGTTTTGTTGTATCACTTTAAATCAAAAACTGAAACTCTGTCTTTGGATCTCAGGATCAAACAGAAATGTATATCCTGGGGACCTGCCTGGCTTGCTGTAAACTTGCCGAAACCTGGACACAGTAATGCCATCAGACTGTTGGAGGTAATCAAAGCAACCAAGTCCACTCAGTTGACATTTATGCTCATCTGCCAAAGACTATATATAAGAGATGACTGTAGCCACTGTGACATGACCTGTTGAGGCAGCACCTAGAGACAGTGATGCATGCCTTTATTACATCTCGGCTGAATTACTGTAACTGTACTCTCTCAGAGTTAGCCGGGCTTCTCTTTCACGTCTCCAGTTGGTTCAAAATACTGCTGCACGTCTTTTGACTGGAACGCATAAAAGACAGCATACTGCACCTGTCCTGGCTTCACTCCACTGGCTACGTGTGCACTTTAGAATCTGTTTCAAGGTTCTTAAATCCTTAAATGACCTTGCTCCACCGAACTGCTTTGTCCCTACACTCCTGTCTGAGATCTTAGGTCATGTGACCAGATGCTCTTACTGTACATATACAGAGATCTAAATGGAAGCTCAGAGGGGACAGAGCACTTTCCATTGCTGCCCCTGAATTGTGGAACGAATTGCCTTTGCATGTTAGGCAATCACCTACACCAGGGATGCTCAAATCCATGGATGCAACCCTGCTTCAACACACCTGAGTCAAACAATTAAGTCATTAGCAGCACTCTGGAGAACTTAACTGCACACTGAGGAGGTGATTCAGCCATTTGATTCAGGTGTGTTGCAGCAGGGTTGGTGCAGGACACCGGCCCTCCAGGCCTGGATTTGAGCATCCCTCACCTACAGTACGCTGTCCAAACTCATCTTAAAACACATTTATACTCTTGGGCTCGAGACGTGCTTTTTAATATTTAGTTGGGCATTTTAATAGTGGAGTCTAATGCTGACTCCCTTTAAAGAACTGCAGTTGTCGGCACACGTTGGCTTCATTTTTCAGCTGAGCAGACAACACCTCTTACTGTCAACATAATGACCAAAAGAGAAAGAAGCAGCAACTGAAACAACCGCACCGCTGCCGGCAAAGAGAAACAGAGAAATCAGTTTGCCAGTTTTGAGGTAAATTTAAAAATAGCCTACTACATAGTTTCTAGAGGTTTGCCAGCCTGAACTACTGTAGGAAGTCACTGCTGCTTCCTGCTTTCACTCTGAGACATCCAGCTATTCTGTCTCGTTGGCAACACAAGTGAAGATGTGATGAACCATGTTGATTTAAAACATTTGCATTGCATTTATCTGTCTTGGTGTAATTATGGATTTGATTTATTTTCTCTTTGGTCCCCAGCACGACGGATTCGAGCCGCTATTCTCGTACACCCACAGTGACCCTCCACTGTCACCCATCACTGTGATCTCCCAGGAGGAGAGGGATGAAGTCTACCCCACCATCCATGTTGAAGAGTCCCAGACTGGACAGCTCACAGTGGAAACACCTTTCCTAACTTCAGATACTGGGAAAATGCTTGACGAGAACAGGCTGGAACATGTTGGCTATAAACCCCAGAATGATATGACGACTTCACAGCAAGAGGAGGTGACAGAACCAGAGAAGAAGCAGGGGGACGGTCCATCAAACGGGGAGGACGACAGTTGTTCGAGTGTATTTGAAGGATTACTGAGTGGCTTGTTGTTGAGTGTGGATGTGAATTTCTCTGATTCATCTCGGGAACTGACTCACAGCTTCGTGAATGATCACCCGTGGCCTAAAACTACTGAAACAAGCACAATGTCTAGAGACTTTCAGTTCTTACAAGAGAGTGGAGAGACTGCAGATGCAGTGGAAACAGACTCTCTGTCTCTGGACTTGCAGCAGGATGAGATCATGACTCCTGACACAGCAGCCACTAGCTTGTGTCAGTGTGCTGGTGAGATGACCAGTGCACTGACTGGCGGGTACTTCCCTCAGGTTGCTGTTTTCAGCGCTGATAAACTGTAGCATGGACGATGAATACAGGACAAAACTGCACTACTAAACCAAGTTTCAAGAAAGCATTAATAACCCACCTTATCACTTCACATGATGATTTCATTAAATTTGTGGGGTCCGAATAAAAAATTGTCTAAAAGTGTTGTCAAAAACAAATTCATTAAAAAGAAAAAAATTATGTCAATACCACCTTATGTCCTCCTTCACCGAAGCTGTGAATCTCCTCTGTGGTCTCCCTCGTTTCCTCCTGCCTGCCAGCTCCATTATTACTAAAAGCTACAGCAATGAATCAAATCTGCAACAATCAGTCTTAAATTAAGGTTTTGATAAATGAATTGTGATCACAGTCTTTTTTTTCCTAAATGGTTGCTTAACTGAAGGAGACCTAATGTGTTCACCTCCAAATTTTTATTTTTGGACTCTATTCGAGTTGTTTTGCATGTTTTATAGTTCAGAATAATCCTCATGGATCTTTTACTGGACCTTGCAGCAGTCTGAGTTCATCCACTATTTGAAACAAGCTATTTCAGACCCTTGTTTAGACCTTTGTTTGGAGCAGTCCAATTTTTTTGGTTTGTAATCATGTTAACGTCACCATTTGAATCTCTGTGTTTAATATAGCAAGCGTTCATAAATATTTGGACAGTAATTTTGCGACCACACCACCACAGATGATTTTAAATCAAACCATCAGCATGTGATTGAAGTACAGACACAGTTTTATACATGTTGTCATTTTTTAAATAAATATGGATCTGACTGAATTAGGCCCCCTTAAGGGTGAGCATTCATGTTAAAAATGTTACTGGATAAACTGGTATATAAGTAGGTCAAACAGTCATAGCCCATATTAGGGATACCAGCTTTCTATTGCATCACAAAGAGCCAGAAGTAGAAAAAAACAGGCTCATAGGAATTACTTGCACATACAGTGACTTCATTTATCATCCACTAATGGTACGTGGCAGTGACAGAAAATAAGGAAACGCACAAATCCAAGGAAACACATTAAGCTCTCCATTGAAAATGGCGTTTCCACAACCTAGTTAGAATCCTATCAATAAAGTAGAAACAAACTAATATCAGCATCATTACTGCTCTTATGGCGAAAAATCCACATGCTTGTGTCACAATGGCTGCACCTCATAATGATGTAATATTTTAGATCAGGGTGTGACCGCTGCATGTTTCTAATACTTGTACCATACTTTGTGAGGAGTAATGAAGTTACTCCAAAACACACCCAAGCTAAGGTTTGCTGGGACTTTCCCTGCTGAAGTCGGTGGCTCGGTGTCAGAACTTGTGAACTTTAATTTCTACTCATGCATGCGCTTTCTGCAGCTCAATACCATTTTATCACTTCCTGAGAGCCGTCTCACTTCCTCGGTGATAATCAAAAAGGTCTCTCCTTTACTGACACAATATACTTGTAAGAAATCTCCAGGTTGGGGATCTCTGATCGCAGCAGCCACTGTACATTCACTCATCGTGTGTTTCTAAAGAATGTGGTGCCACATTGGAAAGTCCCCACCGCACCGCATGGAGCTGTGACAGAGGGACTGAGAGGCATCTGGCTGTATGGAAAATCTGATAAAGTAAACCCATTCTGAGAGCTTGTTATGCTTCTGACAGGAGCTTCCCAATCATCATCTAAACATGAGCTTAAAGAGACCCCCCAACAGATCAACCCATCCTTGCACTTTATATGCATTAATAACGTTTGGCTGAATTATGTGATCATTGTCGCATGTTAATACATGCGCAAACAAATCTTCTTTTTAAGGCTCTAAATAATTAAGAGCTTCTTTCGGTCATAACTTCACTAATTAGATATACCATTCCATGTAATATGGACCTATGCAAGTAGGCAGCGCTGATGTGCATCCTGGGTGTGCACAGAAAGCCTTCGTGGTCGTCTGGCTTCACTGTTTAACTGTGACATAAAGGAAGACCAGTTTCTGGAGTTCGTTATCTCGCTCCGTGCTGGCCAACACGGAGTCTCCGCGGCGTGGACGCGCGCTCTCTAAATGAAGATGTTTAGGATCAGATACGAAGACGGCTAAAGAACATCTCTGAAGGTAATTAACCGTTGATGTGATTTTAGGATGTGATAGTTCGGTTCATTTGTTCCCCCCGTGTTGAAAAAACAGCGTCCGCTATTGGCTGTCTTCTTAAGTCACACATGGCATCATACTGACAGTATTACATGGCTAAAAATGGTCGATTTAGAATTTTATGACCTCCTTTTATGTTTGGAGTGATTTTGATGATCAGGATTATTATTCATAAATAGCCCGCACCTGAACAACTGCTGCAGCCAAAGCATAAAGAGCCCCCAGGCATTTGTTTTACTTCTCTTTTTAAGGCGATGGAAGAGACGCTCAGGCTGCTGTGAAGTTGCTGATGACTCGTGGCAACAATGTTGCCGTTATGGTCCGTCGTCGCCGCCGTTGCCGTGCTGGCCGTGCAGCTTTGCATTGGTAAGCTTAGATTAATGTGTGGCTGGCTTCGGTTTTCTAAAATCATCTGTCGGCGCTTCATGTGTTTCTCTTCTTTATATTTTGGTGATAAAAGTTCGACAGCAGCTACACGATCAGCTTCTTCTTTCTTTTTTTAAGAAACCTTAAAGTTGGTCCGCAACAATCTGCTTTCACATCGCTTGTGAGCTTTGGAGTTTAGTGATGGTTAATGGATGATAACTGGTATTCTCAATAAGCTTATTAAAACTTAACGTGGACAGCTTCTTTACACTTAGATAACGTTTTCATAGACACCAGCAATTCATGTTTGACTATTTCTGCAGTTTTCTACCTATGAGCCAAATTTGGCCTTGCCTAAAGGCATTGATCAGGGTGGTGTGATCAGCCACAGATCCACCAGATTAACCCCAAATGTTTCTGCTCTCAGGGATATCATTTAGAGGATATTATATGATCATGTTACTGCAGTCTGAAAGTTGTTCTGTCTGCTTTCAGGTGAGAAATCCTGTGTCATCAGGTCCAGCGCTGAATCTGTAGTGCAGCGAGGCTCCAGTTTTGAGGTGTTCTGCACCTTTAACCTGAAGTGTGCTGGCTCCATGTACAGCGGCCAAGGTCCCACAAAGCAGAGCTATGGAAAACTGAATTCTACAACCATATATTTTAGGGTGGTGAACATAACAGAGAACAGGACATACAGCTGTCACTGTGAGGATCGTAAAGAACTGGACCCCTGTGGACTTGACATCTCAGTTGGATGTGAGTACTCAGTGGACATGAAAGCACCTTTTACTGAGACTTTTACCTCAGTTTCATGGATTTAAGGCTGTGTATTTCTAATGAGTAGAAGCAAGTTCATAAAAACCCAATAGCTTTAATGTTAATGTCTTCCATTTGACAGCCATGCTCATTAAAAACTCCTGAACAGACTGAAAAGCCCTGCACGATGCTCTGCAGTGCAGGACTTGGACTTCATGATGAGACTTAGTTACTTTGGGGTATGAGTAGCTCTTCAAGCTAGAAAAACTGTCAAAATAAGAACATTTGCTTCTGCTTTTTTGTCCGTACTTCATGCACACTCTGGTCACATCAAAGGGAGTGAACACAGCTTAGTGTCAGAGTTAATTAGGACAGGCTGTTCATTTAGTCCACAGAGAAGTGGCTAACTAAGTGTGAAAAACTATTTTTATTGTTTTTGCTTCTGACACATGCAGCGTGACAGAAAAGGACTGTGCATTTCACACATCACCACTTTGAGTGTTGTTCATGCTATTATTCTCAGCTCAGCACTCAGTTCAGTATTTTCTCCGTCTCCTCTGGTCTCCAGACCTCCCCGAGCGCCCTAAAAACATTTCGTGCATCTACAAAATCAGAGAGAATGAAAGTGGATTTCTGGTCTGCACTTGGAACAGAGGCCGGGACACTAATCTTAGGAACAGTTCAGTGCTGTTGTGAGTCACCACCATATTTCATTAAACAAATATTCTACTCGTCAATAATGTTGTAGAGCACGTCGGTAACTGTGTATTCTGTCAACTGAAACTTTCAGGGTGAAAACGGTCTCTGGAAGCCACACGGTGCCATGCAGGCTCCCTAATAAGGGAACCGAGTTACTGTCAGTGAATTTGACTGTTCCCAGGTCTGTCCAGCTCATCTCAGTGTGGGTTCACACTGAAAATCCACTGGGCTCTGCACAGTCCGCCGTCATCAACTACACACTCCGTGACATCGGTAAGGTTCGCACAAGTTACCAATGACTAGAGACCAACGACTCCAGAGGTGAAACTTAGTAGTGATGCTGTGGGTAGAACTTCACACCAGCTCTGCAGTGGAAAATATCTTATTCTTGAACCTTGAAGTTTCCAAAACTTGCCAACAATAATAGAGAATCACTGCAAATATCAGTGCTGCACAAAACGTTTGTCTCTACTCATTTATTTTTCCACTCTGTGTTCTTCCGAATAGCAATGCCATCAACACCTGCCCTCAGCGAGCTAAAGTGCTCTTCCCGCAAGTGCATCATCAAAGTGGAGTCCGTAAAGATTCGTCACCTTGAGATCCAGTACAGAGCAGAACAACAGACGTGGACAACTTATCAAGACTCAGTAAGGCATTTTAACTCTTCAGATTCTGATAATTTGGGGACTTTCAGTGAGAAAAGTAGAAGTCAGAGATATCACATGATGCCACTTAAACCTTTGAAGCTGTACAGTTAGAAGTCAGAGGTTTGTTACTGATTCAGAGCGAGAGGCACATATGAGTAGCAGGTCTGATATGAGCACCAGTGAACTCACACTGATGCTCAAGTCTCAAAAACAAGCTGAAATTTGTCCTTTCATGCTCTATCACGTCACTTCCACACGCAGACATCTTACAACAACACTGCAACTGTGACTGGGGATCTGAATATGAATATCTGAGGTTAAAAAAACTGAAAAATATGTGTTTTTAATTTTTAGGTTGTCCAGAGGAATTCCTCCCTCTGGTCCATCTCCTCTCTGGAGCCCTACAGGTTGTACCATTTCAGAGCCAGATCTAAATTCAGCACCGGCCTGTGGAGTCAGTGGAGCGAAAACATCTTCACGTGGACCGAAGAGGAAGGCAAGTACTCGTGTTAACCTGCAGCTCCGGAAGCCTGTTTGAAGCTCTATCTTTGTGTCTTATGAAGCACTTCCTGAATGAAAACACTGCTCATTCTGTCTGCAGACAGATCATAAAGTTCACCTATAATATAAACGTGGCCCTTTATCTATCAGATAATGCAATAATGCTTCCTCTCGGTTTCTGAGGCATTATCTGCTCACCACTGACTGAGCCACTGAAACAGGCTGACAGCAAAAGCAGCTCTTTCCAATACGATGGATGTTTGCTTTCTCACATTAATGAGCATCTTCATTCAACTTTTACTAGCTGTAATTATGCACAAGTTAAATACTGAGCCATGGTGAAAAAAGCAGTGATGCTTTATGGGAAATATCGTTGCATTTTTAAAAATACTGATGGTGTGAAGATACGCGGGCCTCGGTACATACGTAAAACTGTGAATGTACATCAGTGACAGATCATCAGTTTCCGTGAAAGACGGAGTGTGACAGAGGTCAGAGTTAAAAAGGTGAAAAAGCATTCGTGTGAAGAGTGTCTCTCATTAGGCATGTTTCGTGTTTTAGCACGTATGCATCAAAGATGTTAACTGCAGGTCGTCTGGAGACGACTGATTTTAGTCCACAGTTTATATTAAAACTGACCACAGATGATTAATATCACGACTTCAAAGGCAGAATGAAAATCAGTTTAGAGATATTTGAAATGCATCTAAAGGCAAAATGTTTCTTTTCTTTTCCACTGAAAGCGGATCCTTTCATAGATATTTTCATATTTGTGCTAATCAGTTCTGTAATGTCTTTCATTCTGAAATTTGCATTTAAAGGGGTGCAACTGACCAACAAGGAAGCTCTGTCGCAGGCTAAACATGCGACTGTTGTGTGTGATTCATCAGCAGTTTAATTTTTATTCTTTTGAGGAATGATTGAAACTGAAAGAAACCGATAACGATCAGCGCAATTTGTAATAAGGTGGGCAACAGTGTACGTGCGTCTACTGGGATGAAACATATACAACATCCTGTTTAACCTCATTTACATTTTTTTACCACATCTTCCTACATTTTCTACAGAAATTACAGGGTGAAATGACCTTTTCTTCCACACTGGGTTATGACAGCTCACACAGACACTACTGGCAGCCTTACTGTAGAGGGAACTACCCTCCCCTCTTTAAGACTTTTGCAAATTTAGTCTTTCAAGAAATATCAAGAGTCAGAGAATAAACTCCCACAGTATTTATTTTTAAAATAATGTCAGTTAAGATAAAAGGAAAATTTAACAAAGTGGATATTTGTCGCTCATTTCAAAGCATTTCATCCCTTACGAGGAATAACTCAAAGGAAAACACATCGTCTCTGCAGATTCACTCATTTATAGAGAACTGGGTGGGGTAAAAACCCCACCCAGTTCTCTATTTTCCATTGAATGAATCCATTTGTTTGTTTTTTATTTTAGCTCCTGCCAGAGAAGTGGATGTGTGGTTTGCTCGGTCTGCATTGGATTTTAAATCCATAAGAATTCACTGGAAGGTAAGTTTTTATGACTTGTGAAAAATGTGTCAAGTTTTCAGCGTCGCTCGTCCCAAACCTGTTTGCTGCTGAGCTGAGATTCTTGAAACTGTACAGCACTCAGTATGCAGCGCAGCTGTGTGCTTTCATGAGTCTCGGGGTTTGAGGTCTCCTTGTGTTCTCCTCTCCCCGTTCTAATTATGAGTCTATGTGGCCCCGCAGCATCGTAGCCATAGTAACACCTTCTGATCTTTGTGCTGTACTACTACAGTATGTTCTACAGACTAAATGTCAGCTACTGACCACCTCTGAGGTGTGACATTCGCATGCACACATCCCTACCACACACACACACCTAGAGCCTTTTAATGTTGCATAGAGATAAGTGAAACCTGCTAGCAGACACTGCAGTTTCAGTTTACAAGAAAGAGAGGAGCTGAACAGAAATGATGTGTTACATACTCATCTTGCAGTGATGTTGATTTTGAGCGCCATCTGAATCCCTGGCTCGTGTAATCGTTTCCTTTGCGTCTCGTCTGCATCCTTCAGTCATCGAAAAAGAAAATTGACTTTGTGTTTGACTTAGTATTTCTTTGATTTCAGGAGGGGAACATATCCATCTCTAGAGGGAAGATCATAGGATACGAAGTCAGCATTTTAAGCCCGAACTATAGTATCATCACTAATGTCAGTGCTGATGCCAGGAATTATTCAGTTCGACTTTGTGCCAACTGTGAAGTGACAGTGAGGGCTCGCAACTCCAAAGGGCTGTCTCCTCCCGCCAAAGTACCAACCCATCTTACTGAAGGTAAAAAGAGAGATGTTTGCAGTTTAAGTGGATGGCACTGATCACCTCGTTATAGTGCATTGTTCTGCTGCTTTATCCCGATGTCCATGTGGACATGCACAATTCACCTAAACATTGTTAAAGACTGAAAATCCCCGCCGCTCATAGCAAAAGCATTCCCCAGCAGCAGTGTCAGGAACAGATAAAGGAAGGAATGCACTAACTCCCCAAACTCCCCAAACTCCCCAAACTCCCCAAATCCAATTGAGCAAACATGCAACATGTTTAAACAACCCAGATCCCGGGAGTAAGCATTTTCTTTGGCTCCAGTTTATATCAGCTGCTTTTCTGATATAGATTTAATGAAGAAAGTAAAGAAAGCACTGGAGCTGTCACCATGCAGGCTAACCTGTGACAGGTTCTATCTGTGTTTGCTAACACACAAAAAACTCTTGAGGCAGGTCATTTTCAGCAGAATTCAGAAAGAAATGTAAATCCAGCCACACCAAGGACGGCTCATTTCGGGGAAGTGCGTGGACGATCATTATCATGGTGTAAGTTCCTTTTTTTCCAGAGTTATTTTTCAGTTTCACAGGGAGTGAAATATGACGACGTGCACATGAATTTCACCCTGTAGATTTCAGACTCCTTCCTTGCATTAGAAGGGAGTCTGATCCACACAAACATACTCTTTGCCCCTAAATTAGTTTGTTGGGATCTGGTCACCCTCAAGTGAGCCTCGGGACCTAAAGGATCTGCAGCACTGGGTGAAAAACAGAACATTACACCCTAAAAGGTCGTGCATGCGTGTCAGAGTGGATTAGAGCTGCGTTGGTGTCATGCTCAATATACTTAATATTAGGGCAGGTGGTCTGAATGTTGTGGATTATCGGTGTGAATCGAACTGATAAAGGCCTTGATGCAGCCTTGTCATAAATAAAAATTAAACCATTTCTAACTGCATAATCAGAAACATTTCCCAGTTGGTAATTCAGCCGTGTTTTAGTGCCACGAGAACTACAGAAGGCCACCGTCTGCTTGCTTTTCTTTTCTTTTTGTGCCTCCAAGGTTACAAATGTATTAGTAACAATGACTGCATGACTGTGTGTTCTCTTCAGCTAAGCCCCTTCACAATGTTCAAGTAAGAGCCGGCGACGGCAACATCACCATCTCCTGGACAAAGCCCAAAACTGCACCTTCACCAACCGCGTACCTGCTGGAGTGGTACCCAGAAGGCAGCAGCTTGGAGGAGCTCAGATGGGTCAGGCTGGGCAAGAACGAAAACCACACTGTTATTTCAGGTAGGAAGTGAAAGATGCAACAGAAGAGAAGCAAAAGCAGCAGTGAGCAATTTGTCACTTTTTCTGCTTCCTTTCTCAGTGTTTCTCTGTCCTCCTCTCCGCAGGTATCGAGCCATTTGAGTGCTATGAGGGAGCATTGTATGCTTTCTATAATGAAAACTCTTTCAGTAAGACCAAATTTAAAGATGATGCAGCTTTGAAGTCTCCAGAAGGCGCTCCAGTGGTCCAAGAGAAGATTGATGAAAAAAACAATGTAAAAATTAGCTGGACGGCGCTTCCCAGGAGTCAGCGCAAGGGTTGCATCACCAAGTATACCATCTATTTGGAGACCAAGGGACGCCCGACATTCTGTAAGGATGACTTAAACTGTACCAAAAACATTACTTGTTTATTTTGTGATAAATCAAAGAAGGTTTTCGTTTTCATTTTGCCACTGCGTTGTGCCACGTACAGCCATTAGTTTGTGATTCAGAGTCAGAGCCTCGAGTTCAGCATTTTTTCTGTTACCAACATGTCATTTTGAAAGTGGACACGATCTTTCAGTCACTGCACACAACTTGTGACCACATGACCGTAGATCAAATCAACAGCCTCACTTTCACACTCAGTTCTCTTTTCACTACAGCAGATTGATGCAGCGTCTCCAATCCATCCACCAATCTCCCAATGCGTTCTCCCCTCACTCACGAATAAGACCATGCCTTGTGACTAATACATAACACATAAATTAATAACAATAAATACAGTATTTGACTGAAAATGTGTCCATTGACAGGATGATTGCTTGTGCTTCGTAGAATGAAAATTGACCCCTCTGCTGTTTGCACATTTTCAGACTCTGTGCCGGCATCAGAGAGGACGTACGTGATCAGAGACCTGCCTCCAGCTGAGTACAGTCTGTGGATGAGTGCTTCCACAGGTGGAGGAGAAGGCCCTGCAAGTCAAAAGATCAAGTTCTTCATTGAACGTAAGCAGCTTTTAAAAAAATTTAATTTTTTCATATTTCTGGGAATTACATTTATTTTCTTGCATAGAGTAAGGAGCTGAACGAAGCCACCTGGTTGTTGAGTGTTGCCATCAGTTTATAAGGTGTATGAGAAATTCATCTGTAGTTCTGAGTGTTTAATATCCATTTAGGTTAAACATTTTCTTCTCATTAAATTTGTTTTATACTCACAACTTGTTGTAACGTTTAAATTCAAGTTAAATTGCTAAAACAAAAACCATACTGTAGCTTAAAAATTTGATTTTGTGGTTTGGCTTTGAATTCACTTAATTTACAATAAAGTAGTTCCTGACAGGGATGCAAATACTGATGTATCATTTTTAACTAATCACCTAAACATACAAGTGCAATCATGATAAAATGATGTCTGGACTTTGACTTTGCAGCCATTCTCTTGTTGATCTTGTTGCATGACCCAATGTGCACAAAGCTTCAGCTGTCAGATGACCTCACAGTTGGCTCTAGACCACAGGTCCAGGTCTGTGGTGCTGTGCGTTATGGCCAAACATCTTCACTTTGGTCTTATCTGTCCAAACGCTGTCGTTCCAGGAGTCTTGTGGTTTTGTTCAGATGCAATTTTGCAAACCTAAGCTGTAGGTAGCTTAGTTCTTCTTAAGGGAAGAAGCTTTCTCCTGGCAGCCTTTACAAATAAGCTGCTTATTATTTCATTTTAATTTCTGTAGCTTTCAAAATGCCTCTAATTGTCTGCATTTTGGCCAACAATCGTTTTGTGTGAAATGATTACAGCTGTTGCTAATATAAATATTACTGCTGTGATAGAGGAGATGAATATTTATTTATCTTTGGTGCCGCTCTTGCAGACGACACCCAAGTATTCCTCCTGCTGGTGTGTGTAGTCGCCTCCCTGATTGTGCTGTTTCTCCTGTGTTTGTGCCAGAACTCAACAGTAAAGCAACGGTATGTGTGCGACACAAACACACAATGTTGCTCTAAAGCATTTCCAAGCAGTATTTTGCAGCAGTTTCTCACGTTCTCCTTCAGGTTCTGGGAGCTTTTCCACTGCTTCATGCTGGATGTTGTACCAGATCCTGCAAACAGCAAATGGGCCAAAGAGTATACCCAAGAGAAGGTGAGCAAAGACGTCAGGGTGCATCGCAGCTCTCGTTGTTCCTCGTCTGATCAAGTGTCTATATTCCAGGGTAAGATGAACCTGCAGCTTCCGCCATGCAACCCCAGCGAATCCAGGGAGGAAGAAAAGCTCATCCTGGTGGAGGAGCTTCCCAAGCAGAACAGCGACGACTCGGCATCTAGAACGATATTCTCACGCGCGACTCCTCCAACCAGCCTGAGCTGTGAGACTGCGCCAGTCATTCCAGCCACCTACATCAAGAGTTTCTCCCACGACTCAGACAGCTCCGATCACACGCACACCTCTCTGGACACGACTGTCGACTACATCTCATCACACGAGCCGGGAAATTTCGACGAGGAAGATGAGGAGGAGAAAGAGTTTATAGACATGCCGTTCATCCCCAGTCACAACATCTTCACAGAGCCGCTGGTGTTTGGAGGGAAGCTGACTCTGGATGCAGTGAAAATCGACTGCAGCGACTTCTTTCAGAACGCTTAGTGTGGCCGAACGTGAGTGAAAGCAGCTTTTAGAGGAAGAACGCTGCTGAACGAACAGGTCAGAAACAAAGACTGGAGTCCTTTTTTTAATCAAGCTGCATGAACTACCTCTGTGCTCACTGAAATCAGAACTGCGCTATAAACAGGACTTTTGCTTAAGTCTGAGCTTCAGTTATGCAGCAATCATTTTAAACCTATAGTGTACTTTTTCATGTCGTGCATTACAGTTTTTTTTTTCCTCTTTAAAATGGCAATGGACACACTAATAGCTTGACTACAATGAACACAGTCCAGGTTTGCAAGAGCGGTTGTAATTTTGGATCTGGGATTTCCAAAGGGGATAATCAGAGCTGTCACAGAAGGAGAAGCAGACGTATTAATCACAAAAATAGAATTCAGACATCTAGTTTTTTTGCACCTGGACATTTCCTACTGGGTCCTTTGTTAAAAGGTTTATCCCAAATGCATAATCTGTTATAGCCTATGTATTTATATCTATCCTACCTCAGTGTTTGCTCATCTGGAGTCCAGGTTTTCAGCTTTCTCTGTGTCAGAGTAAGGGGTGGGGGGGGAGCGCTAGCTGTGTAATAAGTGACATTAGAGAATGGCCAGAGTGCTTAGATAAGCCCTTTATACAGGTGCACTGAGCCAAAAATCATCTTAGACAAGTCAAATATCTCCATCAGGATTGACTTGTTAAGGTTTAGTCATCTAAAGCTGCAGACAGCACAGGCTCACCAACACCTCACAGCTGAAGTAAACATCGTTGGCTCTGATGAATATTGGAGCTACAGATGTAATCAAATGTCTCCACTGACGACAGCTGTGTAATGAGTTTGTTCCTGAAGGAAATCTATGCAAATCTCACGCCAGATTCATGCAGCAACATTAAAAGCCGCAAACATGAATTTCATAGCTTCATAAAGAAACTCAGCTCCTGTGCCAAGAGACGTGGTAGCATGGCATAAAAACGATCTGATGAATGTAGTGCTATTCTTTTATGTTTTAATCCAAAAAAAGAAAAAAAGTGCATTTTGAATGACCTCTTTGATGACTTTGCACCCTATGATTGTCTGGGAGTCAGCGTTGCTCGTACAGATGCAGTCTACCAATAAATGGTTTCATCATATGTATGAGGATCATGAACATTTATTGTCTTCTCTTTCTCTTGGCTGCACTATGGCCCACCCTCTCCTTGTTTTTTGCCATGCACATACATTAGCTGACTGAAGACTTTCAGGAGGTTTAGGTGGAAACATCTACAAGAGCCTGCACAGCTCTGAGAAAAAGATCATGGGCAGATGATTTTTAAATCAAACTATTAAAAACAATCACTTTAAACTGCCTATTTAATCTGAATTTCGAGCCTCTGAAAATAAGAGGTTTTGTATAATATGCCTGTAATAACTGAAGTTAATGCAATCCTTTTTTTTTAAATCCCTTGAGTTGAAAATCTGCACTTTATATTT
>VOQJ01016855.1:0-12253 GCA_015052665.1 Apistogramma diplotaenia | reverse complement strand
CTTGAGGAAAGGCACAAGATAGGGTTGGGGTGAGGAGTTGAGTTCTTTGTACAATCTGCTGGTGAATTCTTCAGCTTCCAGTTTGCCCTCCTAATCAAACACAAAGTAACAAAGTGACGGCTGAATGGGGGTGTCTGGGTCATCAGTGTCGGATGTCTTCATTTCTACACGCCCAGTCTAAAAAAGCAAGCCTGGCGCTTTCACACAAAAATGCCATCAGAATCACTTTCCAAAAATATCTATTTCCTTCTTGATTTGTTCACGAGTCTCACAGGGACGCACCCACCCACTTTGACACCATCGAACCCGCTCTAGCTGCTCCTGCCGCGCTGCTTCGCTTTGAAATTGGATTTCATACCAGTGGGTGTTGCCTTCAATCTGAAAAGCCACTTTTGCATTTTGAAAGAAAAAGAACGTGAGTGGGGATGTCGCCCACGGTTCACTCACCAGCAGGTCTTTAACCAGCTCCCGAACACTGGCTGCAGTTTCAGTGGATTGCTTCCCAGTGGACGCCAGCTTGATCAGTGTAGACAAGAAGTTCTTACATTTTTTCACATTCTCAATTGTTTCCTGTCAGAAATACACAACGTTTTACATATGGTTATACATCACAGCACGCTTTGTCTTTTTTCCCCCCAAATTACACGAGTACAATGCAAAACGTTTGAGCCGCCACTCATTTCTTTATATTTTGTTAGGAAAATGGGTTCAGCGATTTATTAAAGCATGCAAACATACATGAAAATACAGCATATAATGCAAACACAAACTTCATACAATTCTAATGAGCTTGAAAGTCATCCCGTCCTATTCTTCAACTCATTTTATTCTTCAACTCAGCCTGAACTCTGAGGCAGCTTTCTTGTCATTGCTTTCAGCAGTCTTCAGGAATTGTTCTCCAGGCCTCTTGAAGGACATTCAAAGCTCTTCTTTGGATGTTTCTGCCTTTTTCTTCTGTTCTCTGTCACGATGATCCCATAATGCTGATGTCCTGGCTCTGGGGAGGCCAATCCACGACTGACAGTGTGTTTAGAATCAGACACTTTCCACGTGGCATTTTATGGTGGATCAAGATCTGATGGTACTTTTCTGGATTCATAATCCCAACAATTTTGACAAGCTCTCCAACACCACTGGCTGACATGCAGCCCCAAACCATGACAGAGCCTCCATCATGTTTTACAGATGGTTGTAGACACTCACTGTTCTCTCTGTCCTGACCAACTCGGACAACAACAGAATGAAACAAAAATAGATAAGAATTTCATTTTGGATTCATTATTCCATAAAACCTGTTGCCCCTGACTTTCAGTCCAGCGTGTGTAATGGATCAGCTGAAGGGCCATTAGTCTGCATCTCTCCGGTCTTTGCTGGATTTATTTATTTTTTATAGACATGACTTACAGATAAAGTTCATTTGCATCCACTACTTTTGCCCTCCACTTATCCAGTTTCCTCACTTATTTTACAGACGCACTGCTCACCATGCCAGGATATGCCAGGGATTCAACTAGCAGCTCTTTATGTGTCACCTTGTTGGTGCTTGTCAAACTGCTATTTTTGGCATTTTTCACAGGTTAAACTAAAGAAGGCAACAAATGATGATACAGGCTGCTGGTAGCCTAAAGATCCAATTCAAAATAGGTTCTCTGCTAAGCTGTCTGTTATGTGTAGACACAACACTGGTGAGGCGCTTTTTTGTATTTAAGTGGCTGAAACAAAGGAAAAAAAACAAACATTCCTCTGAAAAAAGGTCGGGTACAAGGACTGGACTGAAGATGCAGCCAATGTCCAAAGACAAAAAAACTTGGAAAGGCCTTCAAAACATTGGAGAGCTATTGCTCAAGACCAAGACGTCATTGCTGTAGAGCTACTCTGTGGAGGCAAAATATAGAGAGATGAGTGGAGGCTCAAGACGTTTGCACCGCACTGTGTGCATGCCTATTAAAGTAAATGCATCACTTGGAAGCATAATAACTCTACAGTATATAGTACAGTGCAGCCATCCAGAATCACCATCAGATTCCTGGGATTAGCACAACTCACCTTGCTGACTGCTATCGAGGTAACTGTGGTCCCAGCCGCTTGGCTCACTGTCCTAGGGGTCATTCCGGGTACTGTGGCCCCAACTGAGCTCTGAAAAAAAGGATTTATAGACACAAAATTATGTTTCGATGACTGAAATGTTTCAAAGACCACTATTTGCATCGTTAGAGAACAGCGTGGGTTAAGGCTTTTAGAAAGTTGCTCAACATTCAGGTTTAGAAGATGAAACAGGGGCACTTCTCTTCAGCTGGGTGCTCGTCCTGAAAAAAGAACTTCAGCGTGCTGCTTTTAAGACATTAGTGAAAGTCTGCACACCAGTAGCTATTGTTCTTTTTCAACACAACTGGTTTATGATTTGCAGACATGATTCTGTGTGTGATAATACACCACTTCCACGGGTTGAACAAGGTCCACAAGAGCCAGATTTCCCAGTGACATGCATGACCACTTCAGTGTGATCACTGCCTGCTCCTGTTAGCAACGTCACTGTTGGCCGGACACAGTCCCACATTTATAGCAGCTAAGACGATAATATTAAAGATAAAATGATGGTAATCCTGGTATTGTTCATTTGAGTAAATGTCACATTTGTATTTTTATGTGTATCAATGAACCCACAGCAGTCATCAAGAATAATAACTTGTGCAAATGCAAATCAAACAGGTTTACATTTTATGGCCAAATATTGTGCCGTGGATATTGTTTTGGATCTCTAGCTCACGCCGTACGACAAAGAAAATAATGTGCAGGAATCCAAATCAGAACTCGAAAATGCTTCGACGCCAACCGACCTGAACGATAGGAGGTCTGTGAAGAGTGGTGGTCGCAGTGAGTGGCGTTGGAGCTGGACAGCCTGGTCGGATGATGGTGCTGGGAGTCACTTGTCTGCTGATGACAGTGTTTCCAGGAGCCTAAGAAGTGGCACAAAGCAAAACCCGATGAGCAACACACATCCATACAAACATAAAATGTTATAACATGATATAACATCATGCTGCTCTCCACAAACCCACATATAATCCAAGCTATACAATCTTCTGCTCAACAGGTGCTTTATGAGCTGTAAGCAAGCTGAGCCTGGCCTACACCACTGTCCTGAAGTGAAAGATAATTGTGGTGAAAGTAATGTTCTGGGTACTCTTACCTGGCCTGGAGGCACATTAGATGGTGTAGTGGCCCGAGGTGCCATGTCTCCCTGCGCCTGGGCCTGCATCTGCGCCAGAGCCTGGTGGGGAATCATCAGCAGCTGTCCACTCTCACTCTGTACAAGCACCATTCCTGGCACCCATCACAAAAAACATGACATGCTATAAAAGACAACTTCAAACTAATAACATTAATTACCAAATAACAAATGAGGGGATTAGTGTTATTTAAAAGCTTCAGTGTACTACTCCTATGAGAGCACAAGGATACAAGCATTCAGCAACATAAAACCAAAAATGAAAGTGTTTACTCAGTTAAGTGTGTAAATAAATCTCTAATTACATTGTGTTGGCTTTACTTACCCTGTGGGATTTGGATGTTATGGATACTGGGCTGCCCCGGAGCAGCCTGGGGTAGCCTTGGGGCCAGCATCTGAGGTGTCAGAGCTCGGATCCCGCCGGCACTGGCAGCTACCTTCGCAGAAGCACGGGGAACAGTGACGGTGCCGGGAGTCACTGTGACTTGCGGTGCTGCGTCTGTTATTGTTGTGGGTGGCTCCGCCTTGATAATGTGCGTTCCTGCGCTCATGGGCAGAGAATTGGACGGCTGGCCGTTGTTTACAAGCGGAGTCTGCATGCCGATACCTGTCTGGCCTGACGTACTGGCCGCCACAGCGGGGTTCGCACTATTGTTCCCATTCAAGATTGCACCCGACCCAGCGGTTTGCATAGGCGCCCTGACGAGTGTCACAGTGGGTCCCGTTGCTTGGCTCACAGGCTGAGCTGAAGCCACAACACTCTGAGAGTTCATGAGCGGGGTCTGAATTACGCTGTTTGAAGAGGGGGGCATTGTGACACCGGCCGGCCCCTTTGACAACACTGGTCCACTGTTGACAGCTGTGACAGATATCGCAGCGCTGCTGCTGTTACCAGTGCCACTCGTCACTATCGTCCCCCCGAGAGCGGCAGCGCTTCCTGAATTGTGAGAGTTCATAGTTTGGCTCCCATTGAAAGTCTGTGCGGAGTATGAGCCTACTTTCCCCTGGTGATTAGGGAGAAAAGTTACACCGCTACTAACAACAAGTGTTTTGCCAGGGTCGTGTCCCGTGTTTGAGTCCGTGCTGGCCGTCGATGCGTCCATAGCTGAACCATGGGGAGCTCGTTATGTAGAGACCCCCTACTCTTCCAACTTGTTAAACAAGGCGCACAAACAATCCTGAATGTGATGGGGAAAAACTATGTCACAATATCTGCGTTTCTCTGTCAGCTCCGGCGCTCGCTTTTCGTGTATAGTAGGAGAAACAAAGAGAAAAACAACATTAGTAGTTTAGAGCGTACCTGCTTTAGCAATCGTCTTGACCAAGTCCCAGCTGGGCATTAGCTCGAGCTACCCCCTTGTCCCGGAACTATAGCCATGTAATTACCGGCAGCCTCGTGCCTAACCCAGTGGTTGTTGTGACACAAGAACGACAGTTGTGACTCTACAGACCGTGCAGGATGACAAACTACCGCTTTATTCACCCCTGTGAGTAAAAAGAGCTCATCCAGCGGGCCGGAGCCAACCGCCATCTTCACACTCCTGCGAGCTTGTGAAAAGTGAGGTACTTACCGATTGACATGCGCCTGCGCACAACAGCTGAGACGTCTCCGAGCAGGGATTTCTGAGAGCTGTGATTGGCTGCTCCACACGTAAAAGGCGGTACCAATGGCTTCAGCTGTCATTCCAGGGGATGCGAGAGACGGAACAACATCGTAGCGGAGATAATCTGTTTTCGTTAAACGTTACATTGTCGCCGACGTGTTTACGCTAAAACGATAGCTATTTCGTTTCAGAATTTCACCATTTGGCGTTTGGTAGAACAAAAATGGGGTTTGCAGCAAGCTAACAAACCAAATTTTTAAGTTTATTTGCGATCGGTGCGCTGGGCAAGATGGCTGCAGTGTTATAGCCTGCTGAAGTTGCTGTTGTGGTGAGGCGTTTGAGGGCGCCCCACCCTGCTTTAGAGAGGAAATGTACACTGCTGTCAGCCAGTCATGGGATTTAGCGCTTTCGTTTTTTTCTTTTTAAGCGCACCGACTTTTATGAATGCCTGCTGCAAAAGGAACCCTTGATTCGTTTCGCTTTCATTTCTGTGTTGAAATAAAGATCCAAAGGTGCCAAATGTTTTTCATTCCTTTATAAAATTCCGCATTTAATCCAGCAGCTTTGGAAGACGCTAACCAACAATGGCCCAAACAGCTTTAAAAAAAGAAAAAGAAAGGGGAGGGGGACTAAAAAGGATAACTGGAGATAAATAATGTTCAAGAGTGCAGAGTCAGAGAATGTTGTTATTCTTATAGGCTAAATGTGTTTTTCAAATTTGAAAAATGTGCTCTGTCCTTCAATAATTTTATTTGTAATGGGATGGGGCAATATTAGATAATTTTATGTTTTTCGTTTTGATGCATTACATTTCACACACTCAGACACTTTATTAGGAACACTTTCTGCTGCGTCAGACTCCCTTTTACTTTTAGAGTTGCCTTAATTCTTTGTGGCCCTTCCCACCAAATCCCAAAGGTGCTCTATTGGATTGAGATCTGATGACAGTGGAGAGCATTTGAGCACAGTGAACTCGTTGCAGTGTTCAACTAGTTTGAGCTCTGTGGCATGGTGCCTTATCCTGCTGGAAGCAGCCATCACAAGAGGGGTACACTGTGGTCATAAAGGAATATGGTCAGTAACAATGCCCAGATAGGATGTGGGATTGCACTTATGCTCAATTAGTACTAAGAGGCGCAAAGTGTGCCAAGAAAACACCCCTATACCGTTACATCACCACAAGCATCCTGAACCACTGATACATGGCAGGATCCGTGTTTTCATGTCGTTTACAGCAGAAATCGAGCGTCATCGAAACACTCAACGTTTTCCCAAACTTTAATTGTCCACTTTTGTTGAGCCTGTGTAAACGATATCCTCAGTTTACTGTTCTTAGGTCACATGAGTGGCACTTCGTGTGCTCTTCTGCCTACCAACTTCAAGTGATACCCTTCTGAATACCGTAATTGTAAAGAGGGCGTATTTAAGCTACTGTTGCCTTCCTATCCGGTTAAAACAGCTCAATCTTCTTCTTCTGACGTAATCATCGGCATCGATTACATTTTTTTAGACCATTCTCTGTAAAGGTGACTGTGGAAAAATCACTTCCTCATTCTGATGCTTGGTTTGAACTTCAGCAGGTCATGCGGCTGATTGGACATTTGCTGTTAAGCAGTTGAACAGTTGTACCTAACAAAGTGGCCAGCGTGTAGGCTGCTGTTAATGTGTGCCGCAAAGAGAGTAAAACTTATGTAATTGTTAACCGCTCGCTGCTGGTGAGTCTGCAGCGAGCGGTATGTGTTTGTGCTTGTAAACAGTTCACAACCTGTTTAATACCAGCGGGCCCGCTTCTAATTGTCCCCACTCACGCAGGTGGCCGAGACAGCTGCAAAAGCAGGCGTGTCACAGCCAATCTTATAAAGCGCACAGGTGCCCTTTATTGAGCACATTGCTGATTAGTTAAGGTGCGCGTTTGCCGTGGTTTCATACTTAGTAGGTCGGCTGCGGCATTTCGGTCTGAAACTATATTTTTATTGCAAGCATGAGTGCCGCGGGAGGAACTCCTTATATTGGCAGTAAAATAAGTTTAATATCCAAGGCACAGATTCGTTATGAGGGAATATTGTCTTCTGTGGACACAGACAGGTCCACAGTTGCTTTGGCAAAAGGTAGGTTGATCCTTTGCAAAATGTGGCCTGGGGTATGTGTTTGTGCTTGTATTACTGCATATTGAGTCTTGAACTAATTCTGCTGGGGATTAAATAACATGTTACCTGACTTTATTTTAATTCACCTCATATTTTGCCAGTTAAATCTTATGGTACAGAGGATCGGCACACAGATAGACCAGTGCCACCCAAAGATGAAGTCTATGAATACATAATCTTCAGAGGAAGTGACATAAAAGATATCACTGTGTCTGAACCACCAAAGCCACACCACGGACTCCCCCGGGACCCTGCTATCGTTCAGGTAAGCAGGTTAAGGTCAATCAATGGACCTAATTTTGTTCATTGTCGATTTGTCACTCATAAAAAGCTTGTTCCAAGTTTCTTTTCTTTCTTGCTGTGGGTTCAGTCATCTATTGGCAGCTCCTCTGCAATGTATCATCCACGCTGGAGTCCTTACAGAGACATGATGCCCACCTACAACCAGCTGGCTGCTAGTTCTCTGCTCAACCAGCAGTACAGCGCTGCACTGGGGCTAGGTACTGAGTTCTTAGAGCTTTAGGCAGCTTAGTAATATGTGTTTAAGTTTCTTTCCCTCGTTGTTTCTATTCTCTCAATTCCAGGACTTCAAGGCCAAGCTAGAAGAGCCCCTATGGTTGAACAGGCTGTCCAGACCGTGCCTTTGACCAGTGTCGCACAGAAAAGGGGTAAGACTGTGACCCAGGCTCAGAACAAACCGCTGGTTCGTCCACTCCAGCGCTCCGGGCGTTCCGGTGCCCAGGTTCAGAAGGAGAATATACCCACCAGTAAGCTCACCTAACAGTGAACAGTCACTTTCTTGAGCACTGTACTGCTTTTAAGCCCACTACAATAAAAAGCAACACTTTGACATGCTAACATTTTAGAGCAGGTGCCACCTCAGCCCAGTGCTGCCACCACCGAAAGCCAAATCACTGGGAATCAGAAACAAAGGCCAAAACAAGGTATCACAATTCAAAATGTGCAATGCTTGGTTTCTGCTGGCAAGTGAGTGTGTATTTATGTCGGGGAAACCTTGGTTTTCTTTGCCTTCAAGCATTAAATTACACAACAAATTTCATACTAGATGAACCGGCTTGAGAACCAGTTTTAAGTTTGTATTTTCCTCTTATTACAGGCAGTCGCAGGTCCAGGAACAGAAGTAGAGGTCAACTGATTGTGAAAAACTCAAAGGCTACAACTTTGGAGTTTGAGTCAGATTTTGACTTTGAAAGTGCAAATGCTCAGTTTAAAGATGACCTTACAAAGAAAGGTGTGCATCTGTTTTTTTTAAAGACACTAGTTCTGTTTGATTTGAGACAACATAAACTGAGCTGAGGAATTGATGATTTTTGCAGTTGAGACTTGGGAGACCCAGGCCAGAACTCCTGAACAGGAGGAGGAACCTCTCAGAGATAAATACTATGACAAGGCAAAGTGCTTCTTTGACAACATCTCAGCAGATCTTAAGCCCAGGTGACTAATTAGTCTTTGTCGTACCTCAGTTTTGCCAAGCTGTGTCATCTTCTTGTATACCCCTCCAATGTGCCTTTTTTTTATTGCTTATAGAAGGACCACCTGGGCTGAGGAGAAAAGGTTGAACATGGAAACATTTGGAGTGCCTGGTCGCTTCCTGAGAGGCAGAGGATTTCGGGGCCGTGGGCGCCAAGGGCAGAATGCCACTGATCAGCGAGTCCTCCCGAAAGTTGGTAGTGGGCGAGTGTGAAGGATTTATTTATTTTTGTTAACTAAGTGTTTCCTACTTATTTAAGAGATACCTCTTTGATTTCTACCCTCTGATTTAGCACTCCAAGTGATTGTTTGTTGTTTTTTTTTTTTTTTGGTTTATCCCAAATGTGAGTTTGGATTTTGGCTCCGAAGATGAAATTGGAGAATTTCTTTTAACCTGGTAACTGTGCACTTAAAGAAATCACATGCAATGTGGAATTTGTCTTTTGACCGGACCAGCAGGCATGTTTTTGTTTAATTTTTGTTTTGTGAAAATTGACTGTATGAAATGTACTTAGCTGTCCAAATGTAATCCACACAGGTTATGGATGGCTGTACTTTTGTTTTTCTTTCAAGTTTGTGAAATGAAAACTGAAAAGTGACAGTTATTAAATACATGTGAATAACAATACGGCTCTTTCTGGTAGTGTTGCTGACAGTGGTTTACCACCAACTTTAAGTCGCCAGAAAAACAGAATCCAGGGATCTCCACATTCAGAGCAAAATGTTCTGCCACGTTACAGAATATATTCAGTCTCTTATTTGCGGGCTGCAAATGGAAGCCAGTTGGTGGAACTTTGGGCCCAGGTCTTCCAGTGTGTCCTGGAAGGAACCCTCTTCAGGAATGCTGATGGGTTCCAGCTCTGATGTGCTGTCTGAGTCCCTTTGCTCTGAATAAATATGAGGCTCATAGTCAAACAAGTCCCCTTCTTGCTTCTGGAGCAGGTCCAGCTTCTGTAGATGGTTGCACATGTAAATATGCCTGCAGTTTAAGATGCATTTTAATGATTTTCATACTAATGCAGCATAGGAGACATGCTATAGTAAAGAGCCTACAAACCTGAAGTAGCTGGTGGCTATCTGACTCTAAATCACAGTTGGGGTTTTGTGTTTGGAAGAAGTTCATAGTAGCTGGGTCTTCAAACTGCACACACAAAGTTCACACATCTCATCTCAGCCCTAAATGTAAACATAAGCAGCAGCACTCTCTGGTATTCTACCTGGTAGGTGATGTCATAGTCGGTGGATGTTGGAGAATTCCAGGTCATCTGAAATATGAAGAAAGCAAAGACGCAATGAATATAAGATCCATTTGTAAGACATCCTTGATCTTCAGTGGGTGCATACAGCCTGGTTCCAGGTGTTGTACTGTGGTAGATTTTCCCTCCTGAAATTCCCATAGTGTGAATGGATGATGCTCTGCTTCATATCCTGTTGAGGATGAGTAACAAGTGATTTGTTCACAAGTTCAAGGAACTCTTTCATAAAAGTAACTGCTCCACAGAATGAAGAACGAACAAATCCACTCACTCACCTTTATTAAAAACATGTTTTGCATCTCATGCGGTGGATATTGGAAGATACATGGAGTATTATACTCATCAGCAGCTGTTTCCATGATAAGATCAGGAATCATTAAAGCCATCTTTAAAGGAAAATAAATTGTTTACAGATCTTTCCTTTAAATGCTGATTGGTTCGTCTCAAAATATTTCTCAGCACTGACCTGGATGTTCTCTCCTGGTGCCTCGATGTTGGATTTGAGGAGGGTTGCTTCAGTGTAGTAACCAGGTGGCATAGTGATGAACTCTTTTTTGCGTGAGATGGTGAACGCCATCAGCAGCAAAACTGTCAAACAGGAGAATTATAGTGGATTCACAGAGTTGTTACCACACTGATCACAGTCCTCAGGGATTCAAAGCTGAGTTCCTTACATAGAAGTAGTAACACTGAAGACACCATTATGCATAAAGCATAAAGGCCAAGATTTGCTTCGGTGTTTTGCCGTTTTTTGGGACACTTTGGTGTCTCAGTGCAGCCACACGCTGTCACACTGAGGTTGTAAACTCCAGACGCTCCCTGCATGTCAGAGATCTTCAGTTGAATGGTATGATGACCAGCAGACACACCAGGCTCCTTTACCAGACCCGCTGTGTCACCTTTAAGAAATAGTCATTCTATAATAATCATAATATTTACTACTTGTTTTTCTGTAATAGGTCGCTGCATAGCATGGATGTTTCTACCATAGACGGGATTCAGGCTCCATTTTCCTTCCACATTCCCCAGCAGTTCAAATGTGAAAGGCCCTCCGTACGGTGTGTCGTCCGGGTCAGAGGCCATGATGGTGGTGGTTGTGGGGCCATCAGACACACACACATCCAGACTGTCCACTCTTGGCTTTGGCACGTTGTCATTCTGGTCAGTCACATGAATTTGCAGTGTAGCTGTACCTGTCATAGGTGGGTTACCTGTCCAAGATTCAGTTAATAAAATCGTGACAACAAGTAGTTGATTGTCAGTGTTCTTGTGTTTTAGATATATATTCAAGAGTGTGTGTGTGTTACCATTGTCAACCGCATACACTAAGATGGTGTAGAGGCCGTGAACAACGTGTGGAGATTCTCTGTCAGGCGTCTTTATCGTTGTGATGTCACCTGTGTGGGGATCCACTGTCACCCAGCCAGCAGAGTCATTTCCTATCTTGTAACTGTGGACAAATTCAGTGTGTTTTAACAAAAGTCAGAGGGTTCCGATTAGAGCTCAGACTAGTGTATTTAAACCTGTCACTCACACAAAATCTCGTGCATGACTGGAGTCAGGATCCACAGCAGTAACTTTCTGAACCCAGGTTCCAATTGGTACGTTCTCCTCCAACACGACCTTGTTCATGGTCACGCTGAACTCAGGAGGGTCGTTGTTATCCTCCACTTCAATGGTGACTTCTACAGACTCAGGCTCAGCTGCACCAGAGGGATCGTGGCCATTAATGGTGTCAACTTTCCAGAGGCCTGAGGACGTCCTCTCCTTTACTTTACAGGAGTAATATGGAGCCTCATTTTCCACTGAGATCAACAGCTTCCTCTGTGCCCCCTTCTCAAAGTCTAAAGGCTGAAATTATGCAACAGTTGTGCAAAATGTCTAAATGATTATTTGTGAAATTGAGTGTGTGGCTGTAACTGTAATGTCAGGCACGCAGCCAAGCATCACTTACTTTAACGACTGTCAGGATTCCATCATTAGTATCTGAGTCAGTTACTATGCTGAAGTGCACCCCCTCGTCACCATGTATGGTGTATCTGGCTCTCCATGCTGAGGTGTGGGGGGTGTCTTTGTCTGTCACATGCAGCCGCAGAGGAGACACCCCAGTCACAAGCTCCTTCACTTTGCCACTGCCCTGTTGTTGGAATACAGTTCAATTCAATTTTCAATTTCAAGTTTATTTATACAGCGCCAAATCACAACAAACAGTCGCCTCAAGGCACTTTTTATTGTAAGGTAAAGACCCTACAATAATTACAGAGTAAACCCAACAATCAAAACGACCCCCTATGAGCAAGCAGGTGGCAACAGCAGGAAGGAAAAACTCCCTTTTAACAGGAAGAAACCTCCAGCAGAACCAGGCTCAGGGAGGGGCAGTCATCTGCCGTGACCAGTTGGAACTGAGGAGAGAGAGACAGGGCAGAAGACACGCTGTGGAAGAGAGAGAGGGATTATTAATAAATAATGATTAAATGCACAATAGGGTATAAACAGAGTAAAAAGAGGTGAATGAAAAGAAACACT
>VOQJ01016854.1:38149-55843 GCA_015052665.1 Apistogramma diplotaenia | reverse complement strand
TGAGAGGATTTAAACCAGGCATGTCAAACTCGCGGGCCGCTTCCGGCCACGCCCCCTACTTCCGGCCGAGAATTGGCGTTAAAAATATGGTACAAATAGGCCCTTTAAGTTACTTTTTTGACATTCCGCTCAACCCACTTAACTGGAGGAGAAACTGGAATGTTAAAAAAGTAACTTAAGGTGCCTATTTGTACCATATTTTTAACGCCAATTCTCGGCCGGAAGTAGGGGCCTGGCAGCCCGCGGGTCGCGAGTTTCACATGCCTGGACTGTGATGCTATCATGTCAATATGGACATAGGTGGTAAGTAAAAATATATAAATACTTTGCTACTGTATTTAAGTAGATTTTTTAGGTATCTCTACTCGAATGTTTATTTTTCTGACTACTTTTTACTATTACTCCCTACATTTTTACACAAATATAGGTACTTTCTACTCCTTACATTTTCAAAACGTACTCATTACTTTAGGTTTAACATGTCTGAGAGAAGTTTGCATTTCCGGTCACAGTGCCCTCAAGCATCAAACAATCTGAGCCTAAACAGCCGGACAATAAGACACAATACATATCCTCCATCCTCTGGGCTTATCACAAAACCATTTAATTTATGTATCATTTATAGCGCTATAATCAGGGCTTCTTTTAGCTAGCTAGCTAGCGCAGAGAGAAAAGAGAAGTTCACTCAGAGATGTAAGAAAGAGAGCAGGAGAGGAAGAAGAGAGGTTAGACTTAAAGGTAAGAACTGCAAAATAAACTGAGGTATAACTAATTCAAAGACTGTATGAATATACTGTAGTTAAGTGTGTGATAAACAGGTCAGTTTGCTGTACTGTATTTACAGTAAAGCTCGTGTTGGACTGGTTCACAGAGGCTGTGTTCATAGTCAGAGTTCACTGTTGCCAACTCTTCAGTAAGAAAAGTAGCTATTGGCTGTCCAAATAGTTGCTGTATGATGTATTGCCTAATTTGCATAATTTGTCATTTGCATGTGGTTGGAATCGAGGATGTAGGAGAGAAGAATGACTACTTTGGAGAGACAGAATATTAAGAAAAAAAAACACCCTAAATATGTTTAGAATTACAAATGAACTTCATGAAATAACTTAATGACTTCTCATGCTTTACCTAGACCCACTTTACATAATTCAATGTTTAACAAAAAGCACTAATGTGTAATTTGGCAGCTGCATTACAAGGAATATTCCGCTATGGAGGTCACATGACATAGGAAGGGATGCAATACGAAGGCTGTATGTACACAAAACAATGGCAACAGTGGAGGATTTTGTTTTTCCGGTCTAGCTCCAAAAGTCATTAAATCTAATCGCTAGGTTGACAACACTGTCAGAGTTACAGGTTACAGTGGAAGCAAAGATGAGCTTGAAACAAAGCTGTTGATGCTGAGAGTCATTCACTGAATTCAACATTTATACAACCTGTATGCTGTCAGTGTAGGGGATGGAGCTCAGCTTAGATAGCTGTGAAATACTGGGTTTCTGAATTCAGTTCATCCACACAGAGCAGTAAACCTCAGAGCAGGGGCACCAGGTCAGCTGATCACAGCTGCACACCAAGAAGATTTTCTGGAGCTCACAATAGAAAGTTGTGATTCTTCTCCCCATGTGGAGCCACTACACCTGATCTTAGGGTTCCTCCACCTTATGAATCACTATGTAACCCCTGAGTGTGGAGACACAGTCACCCTCTACAATGTATGCAACAGAAAACAGCTGTTTTTAAATTTCCTTTCACAGTTTGTGTCTTACATAAGATTCAGGCTGAGTATGTTCTTTAGGATTAAAATTTAGCTTGGAATAGCAATTGTATTCTTGTATATTATTACAATAATATATAATGAGGTTCAGTTAACTTTTCATAAAAATAGCTGGTAGAAACGTCCTCCAAAGAGTTTCTTTTACTTTCTTACTTTGAGTACATTTCAGAGCCTGTACTTTTTTACTTTTAAATAGGTTGTACCAGTACTTCGACTTTTACAAGAGTAGTTTTTAACACAAGTACTTCTACTTTTACTTAAGTGCAGAATGTCAGTTTACCACTATGAGGAGACCAGTTTCAGGACTTTTGGGAGAATAATACTGTCTGATGTAGGATTCTTGCTCTTCAGCAGTCTTGAGTCTTCCAAAGTAACTAAACAGAGATGACAGACCTCACCTCTGATACGCAAGATGATACAAAAGAAAACAGCAAGCTCTGAATCGTACTACTTACTTAAGGGAAAACGGCGGGTCGAAACGAATACAGTTAATGCAAATAAAAAGTATCCATGGTGCTCTGGCTCAAACTGGATCTGTTTTATATGCCAGCTATTTTCTGAGTGAGACGAGCTCATGTAGGCGAGGGCTGAAGACTCTCATCATGTGTCCCCACACCCTGGAGATAAGTTCTCACCCGGCACACTGGAAGGTGGGGAAGAGACAAGGTGTCACGTCATCCTCATCTCTCTCCTTTTATTTTCTCTCAGCTGCGTCAGGGGACAGCTGTTACATGACAAACAGCGCTGCATATATTTGGCCTTTTCTGATCTTGTTACCTCATCCAGAAGTGCATGTGTTTGTCTCCTCGTCTGACTCTTTTGTTGTCTCTTTCTTCATTCTCCTCCTCCACCTCCTCCTCTTCATCATCATCAACCCTCTCCCTCTCTTGTTAACTGCCTCTCCTTCAGTCTGTCTCCCTCTTCCTCTCTCCTGCTCTCCCCTGCTGTGTGGCACAGTAGGTGGATGATTAGGTAGGATGCTGGAGTGTGTAAGTGTGACAGCTTTCAGACACCCACCTCCGAGTTGAGTCATGGACGGCGGTGGTGAGCATGTGATCCTATCACCAGGGTGACTTGGGTAGATCTGTGTTGCTGTGTTGCTGTGTTGTCACATCGATACGTAATGTGTGTTCTGTTCCAAAATGTCGACTTCTTGGAGGTAGCTGAGGACTCATATTTATGCATTTCAGTATCATAGATTTTTTTTTCCTGATCATTCTTTGCAAATACTGTTTCAACAGGCTGACATTTCTGTCCAAATGCGTATCAGAGGTGATTTCACTTAACAACTACCTAGCCTTCTTTAAACCTGCTTTTGCGACAGCCCCGTACGTATTAAGAACCCATTCATATGCAATTTGGACCATAAGTGTTTGAATTTTTCAACATCATCTCTGTCAAGGTATGGAGCTGTCTAGGAAAGAGGGAAGTGGACTTTTTAAACCCGGTTGTTGGACACAATCCTGAAAAGCGAGAGGATGTCTGAGGAATGGACGAGCAGTGTGCTGGTACAGATTTTCAAGAACAAGGCTTGAAAACATACAGCTATGGGAGAGAGTTGCAAAAGCTAAGTTAAGAAGAGAGGTGACGATCAGTGAGTCTTCACGCTGAGAAAGACCGCTACAGTTGCGACGTGTCAGAGTGTTGATTGAGAAGTATAGAGGAAGTCAGAAGGCGCTGCACTGTGTCCTTGTGGATCTAAAGAAAGCATATGACAGGGTGGCAAGAGAGGAACTGTGGTGCCGCATGAGGAAGTCAGGAGTGGCAGAGAAGTATGTGAGGGTGGTGCAGAGCATGTATGAGAGCAGGGAAACGACAGTGAGACGTGCCCTAGGAGTGACAGATGGATCCCAGGTAGGGGGTGAGATTACATCACGATGATGTTTACAGATGACATTGTGATCTGTAGTGAGAGTAGGCAGCAGGTGGAAGAGAGCCTGGACAGGTGGAGGTATGCTCTGGTCAGAGAAGAGGAATGAAAGTGAGTAGAAGCAGGCTGGGGTCAACCATCCAAAGCAAAAGACAGTGAGCAAGAGAGGTGAAGAAGAGAGTGCAGGCAGGGTGGAGTGGGTGCAGGCGAGTGTCAGGGGCAATTTGTGACAAGTGAAAGAGAAGGTTTACATCATGGCAGTGAGACCTGCTCTGATGTTTGGTTTAAAGGCAGTGGTGCTGATTCTAAGACTTTCATTGGGAGTGATCAGGAGGGACAGGATTAGAAATGAGCACATGGGAAGGGACGGCTCAGGTTGAGCAGTGTAGAGACAAAGTTAGAGAGGCGAAGCTGAGGTTTGGACATGTGCAGAGGAGGGACAGTGGATACACTGGACAAAGGATGTTGGATATGGAGCTGCCAGGCAGAAAGAAAAGAGGAAGGCCACAGAGAAGACTCAAGGATGTAGTGGAGGAGGACGTGCAGAGGGCTGGTGTGACAGAGGAGGCAGATAATCTGCTGTGCCGACCCCTAAAGGGAGCGGCCTAAAGAAGGTTTCTTGTATTACAACACAAATATGGAAATGGCATGTTATCATATTAAAAATGCATTAATTTAATGCAAAACTTAAACCACACATATTTACTTCTTTCTGGTAAACTCTGTGTTATGCGTTACTTTTTAATGCTAAATTAGTGATGTGCTTTTCTCAGATCAAATAGTTGCTATGTAACAGCTCTGAATCAAAATGTCAGGACACCTTTTGGGAGTTGTCAATACCAGGGAGCAAATTATATTGTTGTAGCACTGATATGCATCATAACTTTCTGCGTGCCTTTATCGCATGACATCATCTGCAAAATGACGCCCGTAAAAGTCACTCTTCATGACTGTAAACTGTGGCATGTAACTGGAGAGCCACATATCTGGTTAGGTGAGGAGTCGGTTGACACAGTTGTAATTCCACTGGGTTTGGAAGAATCCCAGTAAAGGTGGAACTGGCTACAAATAAGGCCTCAGTGTGTCAGTGGTACGCGAAGACAGAATGCCAGCTGTCAGTTTAACCAGGAACGCTGCCAGAGAGTGTGTGTGTGCATGCGTGTGTGTTGGTGGGTGCCAGCGAGAGGCAGTGACAGCGATGAAGTACCACTAAACAGATCTGGTTTCCCTCCCTGAGGAGGTGTGTGTGTGTTTAGGTTACTTCGTTTTGTGTGGCAGCCGCAGCTACTGTTGCTACTGTTGCCTCTCAAGTCGACCTCCTGCTCTCCACTAAAGCCCCACAGAGAAAAAAATATTGGTTTATTTCCCCCAAATTGTGGTTTGAGTGTTAAAGTACTCCCTGGAATTCTTTTAGGTAGAAGCCATGAGAAAAACGAAAAGAGCTTTTAAAGATTTTGTAGAATGATTTTGTAGGCTCAGATTTGTGAAAAGCGACTCTTCCTGGTGAGGGTTCATCTAATATGCTACCTGAACTGTGTCTGACCAGAGATTTTTATGACCATGTCACATTTTTCCCTCGTTTGTTGTCAGTTGTCTTAACAGATTGTCATTTTAAGGCAAAAATCTTTTTAAAAATGCCACTCAAGCACAATCAGGAAGCTTTTTTCCATTCTCTGGTGCTGGTGCAGCGTTTCTGTAAACCACTCTACAATTCATTCTGTTTCGAGTGGGAAAGACAAGGACAGTGTCACTGTTTTTAGTTCTTTGACTCCTTTGTTTTGTTTTGCTTACTTTTGCGAGAACCACTGGCTGTTTCACCTTTAGCAAAGAAACAGTTCAGCTCGTAATTGTTCCACAGAAATCTCCGTAAAAGCATAAAGTGAGTCAATGCTCTCCTATTCATCTAACAGATTTCTTTAAAGACTTTGTCTTGTCAGCAGCATTGTTGTTGAGTCACTTGAAGGTGCACGTGAAGAAAGTGTTTCGGGCAGGCGTTACTTCCTGAAGCTTTATGGCTGATGAACTCAAAACGTTTTGCTTTTCTGCTTTCTTCCTGTCATGTTGTCAAATCACTGAAGTGCTTATAATGTATTCCTTCATGGTAAATCTGCAACAAAGATATAACCAGGATTATATAAATATGCCACAGTTAGCAGTGGATATGTTGTATGACTCTGCTCTCTAATCCTCCTCCTCCTCTTATCTCTCCTGTCATTCCCTCTGGTTTCACCTTGTCAATAAAATACCGAAAGCCTGAATGAAGGCAGGATGCCGACACTCCATGGAAATTAACATCAGAGTGCTTTGGGGGAGATAAGGATGTGACAGCCATTTAGTGCATTCTTCATTCCTTCATCATCACACTTTTATGAGCATTTGAAAAAACAAATGCATAAACTCCCTACAAGCTAATAGTGGTAACAACATGAAGGCCAGCCGCCCCCTGAGTAACACATCACCCAGAGCTCCCAGTGCCCCGAGAAACCCCCTCACCTCCTCACAGCCTTACAGATGGTGGCTTTTATTTCGTTCACTCGCTTCACTCCACAGTATTCAGACTGATCTGTTCAAACTAAATCGATAAGCTGTTCTGACAGCCCCATCTGCTTGGGAAGATGATAAAAAAAAAAAAACTCCCTAAAGGAGCCTGTCAGTGGACCTTAAGTTCTGTTTGCTTGCTTTTTTTCTTTTTGATTATTTGCTCAGAGGTGAAGTGAACCTTCATGATCAGCCAGGAAACAGTGAAACATTTGTAACTATCCTGAATATTACTGTGACGGTGTTACTGGAAAATAACTATTGGCCTCTGGGAGTGCCCACTCCGGGTCAGGGACAAGTTGCTGCCCCAAACTGATGGAGTTTTAGTTTCTCAGGGTTGTGTGTGAGGGGAGGGTGGAGAAGGAGAGTGACCGACAGATTGGTTGTATGGACGCATTGCTGATACACTACAGTGCCAAAAACATTCAAACATTAACATTCATTAATCTCATTCAGGTGTTCTGATCACGTCCATGGCCACAGGTGTATAAAACCAAGCGCCTAGGCAGGCAGACTGCTTCTAGAAGCATTTTTGAAAGAATGTGAATCTCTGCCGAAACCTCACGTTAAAAACACGTCTTCACCTTAAAATGTAATGATTTAAGCAAAGACTAAGAGTCTTGTTGTAGATCTGTGGAATCCACAGATGGACGTACTAAGCGTACCCAGGTGGGATAGTCTACACATCAGGCGTGAAAGCAAAGTGCACAAAATGTAATGAATGAAATTGCTGGTGATACGACAATAATGGATTTCTCTGTATTGATATAACAAGGAAATTGCATGTTGGAGGAAAGCGTCCGAAAAATACTTTAGGCAAAGGTCATTTATCAGATTTTGCACAAGTTGTTACTGTTTACTGTTGTCTCTGGCACAGTAGCAATCAATCACACCTAATCAGCTAAATGTAAGCAACATGCTGATGCTTAACAGATTTTACTCAATTACTCAAGCTTTAAACACAATGTGCAGCAGAAGCACATGGGAATGTCCAAAGCTATTTGTTGTTAAACCAAAGGATGTGTATAAATGGAAAAAAAAACATGGATTGGCCTATTTCTATGTTATCATGTGTGACAAGGTGAAATGATCAAATAATGACCCTTTATTCAACTCACAAAGTCCAGAGTTTAGGGCAGAAGACAGGAGGATAGGATTAACAGCAGGTTAAAGCAATCATGATGATGTGGAAGCTTCCACCACTAAATTTTTATGTCAGAATTTTGTTTTTTAAAGATATTTTTACCTTTATTGGATAGTAGTACAGTGAAGATAGACAGGAAAGCAGGGAGAAAGAGAAGGGGGAAGACACATAGCACAAGACCACGGGTGGGACTCAAACCCTGGCCAGATGCATTTCAGCCATGTTGCATTTGGTTGCCTTCTCATCATTATAAACCAATGTCATAAAATTACAATTTTGACTTGTGGGGTTAGGGGTTGGCCTGAGACTAACACAAAATGCTGAGAAAATAACTCGAAGCTGACCAAGGACACACAGATGAAATAGTAGGAATCAACACAGACTAGGAGGCACTGGGGAGATTAGAGTGATATGAAGAAGAGCCGAAAATGTTACCGGAATAATTGTAAAGTCAAAACAGGAAACCAAAAACTCATACAAAAGAATCAGAAAACTTCAGCAACACGTTACAGTTCATCCTCTGGGATTTCTGTTAAAGTCTGGTTGGTTTTTAACAAAGCATGTGCAACTTAAAAAGACAGTGGAGCAAAACTGAAGTTCAAGCTAATGACAAATGAGGCAGGTATGACAATGAACAATGCTACACATCAGCACCCGATACACCTGGGTTACTTGATATGCCCCACTGTAACCAGCCAGCCAAAAAAACGAAAGAAGTTAATTGCATGGAGCTGCCATAACAAGGTGGGCAATGTGCAAGAGAGGTGCAACAACTTCAAAGGTTGCTTGTGAAAGGTCAAACTTATTGTTGTCTTGCTGAGCAAATGGAGTTGTCGGGGGTCTTTGCTATCCACTGAAGACGACCGTGAGACACAGCTGGCAGAAACCTTGGAGAAAGCTAGTGAAGTGACCTTGAGTTCAAATCTTTTTATTAAACATCTAACAGAATGTTATAGTGCATTTGCTCTTATTAAAATATGTCTTATTGTGCTGTCTCTATTCTTGAATGAGCTGTTTTGCAAATAAATAAAGAAATAACATTTAAGAAACAACGCACCGCGCGCGCAGCACACAGAGCCCAGCAGCAGGCAGGGCAAACATAATTAGCTGAGGACTTACATGATGTAAAAACATGAACCGTCAGACTGCCTCAATACACAATAGCATACGCAGGTCAGAAAAAATGAATCAGTGCCACTGTGTAACTGCAGCTCCCACACTGTGAATGAGCCCACTGCAAGGCACCTCCACAAAAGGACCTACAGTATAGCGACGCAAAAACAATCGCGTACACACACACACGCAAACACACAAAGGCACGCACGTATGTGGAGAAATCCGACAAAGCAAAGGATGATGGTGATTATGACACATAGCTATGCCACCCACAGTGGTGCCTGTGCGAGGGCAGAGCACATCAAACTGAGCAAGTGTAACACATGCTCTGTGTCAGTCCTCCCCTGCACTGGCATGTAATGTATGACACATAGCTGAACCACCTACAGGCCTGCTGTCTCCATGCCCAGCTGATGATGATGATGATGATGATGAGGATGAGGATGATGGGAGGGGTACTGAGGGCACCAGCCAAGGGGACAGATTCTTCCTGTATGAGTGAAAGAGGGGATTGTGTGTGTGTGTGTGTGCGTGTTTACTAGCTGATGCTTGAATGTGTCAGAAAGAAGATGTGTTTTTGGTTTGGTCAAAACTAATCTTTTAAACCTTAAAAATATCATTATATAGTATAGTAGTAACGTCATTTGCTATTCCCACCCCTGGTTAAACATGTGAATGCATGTTGGAACCAGACCTCTGGGTGTTAGGTAGCTGCAGGGGCATCTGTCCTGGGTTATTCTCTGTATGCAAGGAGCGTGCGGTATTGGGTGGGCAAAGAGAGGGGATTTCAGTGGCTGGGTGCCAAGCACCTCCGGGAGATCCAATCTGAGCGACCCTGGCTTAGCCCACTGTGAGGATGTCTAATTGAGGATGTGAGATATGGCGGGCGAAGCCGAGGGTGTTACTGGATCTGACCCAGACGTCTTCTACAAATACAGTACAAGCCCAACACACACACATATACACACACACAAGACAGGGCGTGATCCAGAAACCTAATCTAATTCTGGTCTTGCTGTGACACACATGGATGGATGAGAGGCAGGAGGCAAGACACTTGTAGTGTGTGGGGGCAGATGATGAAGAATGTAACAGAACATATTTTGTTCTCACTGTCCATTCTTCATTCACACTTCTCGTTCAACGTGCATATTTTTATTTGTGTTATAGTGTTATTATTATAATCTGTCATTTATACCTCCAAAAAAAGTAATTGTGATTACCTCCCTCCATCTGTTTGTGATAAACTTAACTTGAGACCTGTGGATGCAGATGTAAGACAGAAATATGTCTGTTTTAAAGAATTCCTGAAGTCCTTTTTTTGTGTTTACATCTTTTATCAATGGTTATAGCTTCAAGTAGCAGTTTTTAAATGTTTTTACACAAATTGCAAAGTGCAACTTGTGTCGGACGTTAGAGAAAGGAGGGTGGTTCTTGAAATCATAGTTGTTCTCCTTTTTACCATGGCTACCTGCAGTCATCACTGCTTTGCATAAAAAGGGCTTCATTAGCATGGGTATCGCTGCTAGTTATATTACAACAAAATATAGCGGAGTAAAGTAATTTTCTCGGATAAAGCCCCTTTCTGATTTTTGGGGCACCTGGAAAAATGATTGTCCAGAGAGGAAAAGGTGAGCGCTACCATCAGTCCTGGGCCATACTAACAGTAAAGCATCCTGAGACCATTCGTCTGTGTTGTGTTGCTACTCATCCAAGGCAGTGCGCTCACTCACAATTTTGCCCAAGAACACAGCCATGAATAAAGAATGGTACCTCCTCTGACAATGTTACCCAACTGTCCAAGAAATGTTTTCAGCATGATGCAGCATAAGGCAAAAGTGATAACTGAGAATAAAATGTTGAAAATTTGGGTCCATGGTCTGGAAACTACCCACACCTTAATCGCATCGAGAACTTGAGGTCGATCCTCAAGAGGCAGACAAACAAAACCCACAACAAACTTCTGACCAACTCCAAGCATTGATTATACCAGAATGGGTTGCTTTAAATCTATAACACCAAAAGCAGCAAACTTTGTGAAAATGACATGTGTCATTCTCAAAACCTTTGGCCACGACTGTGTTCTGGTTATATTACCTATATAAAAGCAGGTTTGCTGAGCACTTGTTTCATTTTGCAGTTTTATTGCCATCCTTTGTCACTACTTGTGGAGGAAATTCTGAATTTCTGTTTCAGATCTATGAGGTTCTGAGTGTACTGTGAATATAAGGAGTTACAGTGATTTTCTGTGTATGAAGATGGCAACAGATTTGCAACAGACGGCATTATCACAAACAGATTGCATGTAATTGCCAACTCAACCCATTCAGTCATAAACTGATAGCAGGCTTATTCCATCTTATTGCCATTTTGGTGCTGTTCTGAAGGACCAAAGTCACTTTGAAGGCAGTGCCTGACCGCAAATGGTCACAGACCTGGCCCCTGGCTATGAAGCAACCATTTCAAAGGCAGCAAGATAGCAAGTTCATTGCACACGGTCACGAAGATTGCGTTCATGCCACAGTATACACTCTAGTGCAATTCTAGCACAAAACACCCAAACAATTTAAATACGGCCCAAATGCTTAAAGTGATTTCTATGCCTGTTTTCCAATGTAGCATCCTTGAAAAAGAGGACTTATGAAGCTGATCAGAGTTCAAAGTTAGTATTAAGCTTGCCAGCTTGTTGACATATATGATGTTCTAACTGAGGATTTTTTTAAATGGGGATTTGCACATAAATATGAAAGAGATTTCGAAGGGTTAGTGAAGTTAGGCTAGTGGATCTGCCACCCCATGGCTAGCAAAATTAAGCTAATATAAAAAGGCACAGGCCATGGAGTTGGGAAATTTGGGGGTGAAACTCACACCGGAAATAAAGATACCCCGCACTGAGTCAGAACGGACGTTGTGTGATGTAATTGTGAAAAGGGCCTATTGTTCTCAAGTTTAGCTAGTGTTTTAGCTAGTGTTGAGGATCAGTCAGTGGGATAACGCCTGCAAGTGATCAGTTCAAAAACAAAAATTCCTTCGTATAGCAAGAAGAAAACAGACCAAACTGCAGAAAACAAAGTGCCAAGTGGTTAGTAAATGAATATGCTACTTTGTGCTAAATTATTAGTTTGAATAATTTGGTACCAAGAAGTCAAAATCATCAGCGAAATCTTCACAAGGAAATCTTCATTGTCTCAGCAGTGATTAATTTCTTAAGCATTATAGTATTCATGTCCAGGACACCCTGAACCCCGAGGCTGCAAACTATAAGACTATCAAAAGTTAAATGTATGCTACACATGAATCCATAAAGAAGCTGTACAGAGCCAGAATGACAAGTGAACTGCCTTTTAGGGCTGGATGTCTATTCCTCTGAAAAGATGAGAGTCTCAATGCACTCAGTAGATCTGGAAACAGGTTGATACATCATCATCTAAGTCATTACAAGCAGATTGGTTTGCAAAGTCCTACTTTAAAGCCTAGATTTTGTCATTGTGATTGTCCCTCTCTTTTTATATTACCATATTTCAAGAGGTGATCTAATGCTAACAACCTCTGCTACCAAGGTGCACCCACAGACTGTATGGGTGCAATGCACAGAGCAGACACCTAAACACTAGAAGTAACTCAACAAAACTGAAGAGCCACATTTTGGACAAGCTGGAAGTGAAATTAATCATGCAGCATAAGTTATTACTTGTAGGACAGTTACTGTAAACTACTTCAAAAGGCACAAAGTTGGTGAGCAGTCCAGTTCAGCAACTTGAAGCCTTGCAGCTGCCTGCGCTCCCTTTCACCTAAAGCAACCACGCCCGAATAGGGAATAACTTTGAGCCTTTGTACAATGTTAACAGGTGAGTTATAATCCCTCTTACCCATTTCTATGTTGACTTGTTTTTTTTAGCCAACCTCAACTAACCGAGAAGCTGCATTTTCCGCCCTGCTTTAATTTCTCAGCCCGAGTTTATCGCTTGAGCGCTAATACAAAGCAACCATTTATTCAGCGAGATGTTTCTAGCCTTCTTATGATTCCATGTCTAATATTCCCGGTCCGTTTATTGCCGATTTTGGAAAAGAATTGCTCCACTGTTTTCACCAGCTAATGCTGTCAGTCTGCTCTTTAATGCTGAGCAGGTTGTGCGCAGTCTTTGCTTAAAACACAGCTGAACAGAAAGCAGAGGAAGAACCAAAACAGTCCTTTTGCCAGCAAAAAGAAACCCCCAAAACAAAACAGAGAGCTGAAAGTCACTGTAAATATATAAAGTAATTACTTGACATTATTACTCCCTTCTCCTGTCGCCGTGAAATTGACTGTTAAAGCAACCGCTAACTGAGAGAACGAGCCTTGGCAAAGGTCTGTCCTCCATTGAGTGTTTAATTGCTGCTCTTACAATAATGGTTGCCTCTCATTCATGCAAATAAAGCGTAACTGAATTCAACCGACACAGAAAGAGGAAGAAGATAGAAATGCACACTGAACTGAAGTGTTTTAGGCAATCACACAGAGTGGAAACAGGTAATAAGACGGATGTAGTGGCGAAATTGTGATTATATGGAAATCAAACGGAGGGCAGAAAATAGATGGACGCGTGGAGTCAAAGAGCTTGCACTTTGGTTCCTGAGAGTTGGAGATGAGTTGAGGAGGGGAAGAGGAAGCTCTGTGCTATGCCAATAGGAAGAGTTTGTTCCTCGGTGAGATACAGGAGACAGTGTCAACACACACGCTGTGCTCAATATAGCTACTGTCACACAGCCAGGCATACCTCTCTCTCCTTCCCAGCCTGACACTTGCACCTTTCCTGCCTCGCTCACATTCTTCTATGTCCTCCTCACGTGAACAGGTTACAGTCTTTTTTTTCCTTTTCCCTCAGTCCTCCCTCGGCCGCCCTGTCCATCAATGTCACGTCCCCGGCACTAAATTAACTGATCCCTCTTCCTTCGCTTCCCTCTCTCCTCTCCCTCTCTGTATATATTACAGACTTGACACCTTGCCAGACATTGGTTTAATATAACACACATTCTCTGTGCCTTCCACCCGCTCTCACATTACCCTCTCTTTCCAACTCCCACCGCCCCGCTTTCATATGGGCACTGGCCGCTTGCTTTTTCCATACTTTGCCCACCGCAAAAGGAGCTTTTTGTTCTTGAATAGCTCCCTCATTGCCATGGTAATCCAACAGAAAGAGAGTGTGGTTTTTCTGTCTCGGGCCTCATGGATGAAAATAGTAAGTCACGATGGGTTTCTTTCAGTGGCCCTGAATCTCAAAAATCAGTCAGTGCAAATCTGGGTTTGCCATGAAGAAGACTGAAGTTTATAAATGAGTTCACAGTGTGTGCACAAATGCCATGTTTTAACTCAAGCCAGTTCCCGCATTTGTCGTCGTCTTCTTCTTCCAGGTGGACCTCTTGCTGCTGGGTCCACCCTCCTGTTGATCCCCTTCTTCCTCTGTTTCACTTGTCCTCCAGTATCATCCTCCCCCTTCCTTCCTTCCCTCCTCCTCCTCCTCCATGTCCTCCTCCACTGCCTCACCACTCGCTGTGGTAATCCCATTACTCATGTGCGAATACCAGCTGGGGGAGAGAGGGAGGGAGAATGTGCACAGAGGATAACTGTGTAGGGGCCTCACATCCCAACGAGACGGTTGGACACTGGGCGTTCTTTGAAATACTTGTTTAGAGAGGAGAAGAAAACATTGAGTGACACTGTAAATTGTTTCAGATGAAATCAAACTTTTAAATTAAGGGTGAATAAACTAGGTAAAGCTTAGAGGTAGCCTAACATCAGCATCTGTGATTTGACTCCCAGGCTGGATAGTTTTGTTTTTTCATCTTCAGTTTCACTTCTATATTTCTATTTACTTATCAAATGAAGGCAAAATGTCCCCTTTGACAAAAAAAAGGAAACATTCCTAGTGTATGGTGGCACCTGAGTTTGAAATAATAATAAAGAAAACAGAGAAATCAAATGCAAAGAGGAAAAAGGAGTGTCATATTATGGACTTGGCTTGGTGGTTACAAGTATCAGAGAACTGTCACAGACCCCGATGGGCATGCAAATGTGTCTGTAATGTTACTGCTTTTATTTAAATGAAGGCATTAGTGATCCAGGGCACTTCCAGGGATGTCACATTTTAATAGCATTTTCTTTGTTTTGCATATGTGTGTGTGTGTGTTTTTTTAACAATAATCTTATCATGGGTCAAAGACGGTGAAAAAGAGAGCCAGAGAGACAGAGGGAGTGATATCTGGCTGTGTCTCCCTGACTGTTGGACTGGTAAGCTTGAAAATAAACAAGTTCTTTGATGACAAAGAATCCATTGACTCCCTTATTCCATCTCTCTCTCTCCCACTCCTTATTCTCCACAGCTTTGCTCTCTCGCGCTCTCCCTCTCCGGCCTTCTTTTGCTCTTGCTGTTTTGAAGGGATGAAGTTGGTGGGTGAGAGTGGTGTGTTTGCGAGTGAGGGGTGGGGTGGCGGTGGGGGCATTAACCGCCACCCTGCTGTACTTGTTGTCCCCTCAGCTGCCGGCTTTTTCTTTCATCCGGTCTGCTCTCACCCTCTGTGCCTTTCAGTCTTGCGAACCATCTTCCGTTTGCTTTTTTTTTTTTAAGTGTTGCTCAAGAAGTTAAACCTTTTTCTCTTCAGTCAAGGTTACTCTCACTTGAAGAGTCAAGGCTGAAAAAATAAATTGGGGGGCGGGGCGGGGGGGCGGGGATCAGCTTTGCAGTTGTTTCATGTCAAATAATTTCTTGGAAATCATGTCAACAATAATTGTAGCGTGAGTGAATGAGAAGAAAAAAGAAGTCAAAGAAGAGGAAGTAAGAAAATAAATGTGTACACATGCCCGTCTGTGTGTGCGTTACTGCCTTTGTTCAAGTCACTGGTGGGATGAATCATCAAGAAGCCTATGCACATACTGTATTACACCTCTATTGGTTGTTCAACGCCCCATGCAGGAATTATAATCCTACCTGGCTTCCACTGGTTTGCTGAAATCAGGTTCTGCATGTACATACATTGTGTGTTAGTATGTTTGTGTGTCTGCTGCACTGCCTGTGGTGGCACTGGTTAGTGGGCTACCACACCCATTGTCCACGGTAATTACACTGACTCAAGCCATCTGTGTTTTAGAAACACGGACCAGAAGAAGAAGCCAGTGTGTGTGTTAGTGCTGACTGGATGGCATGCTATGCAGCTACGCCGTTGATGTCCACTGAAAAAAGTCCGTTGAGTTTTGTCCAACTCTGCACCATTCATCCTCCTGCATCATTTGTGACTGTTTGACATGGATCTCAGGCATGCCATCCACCCTTACTTGGGATGATGCATCACTTTGCTCTGATGGGGGGGGGGTGTGGTGTACGGGTGTGAATCTGGGGATGTTCACACCCACTCAACTTTGGGCATTCACATACACACAAATACTCCAGTGACAAAATCTCTGTTCTCCCTTTCATTCGCTCCGTCTTTCTCTGCGGAGCGTCTGTCTGTCAGTCTGATTAGGAACGGGCAGAGTCACATAAAGCTCCGAGAGGATGAAAAAGCGCGGGATGGGAGATAGAGGGAGTTATGGATGATGCGGAACCAATAAGACAAGGTTCTTCTGTGATACACTCTGTTTGTCAAATTCACTCGGCAAATTATAGCTGCGTCTAATCCAGCAGTTCTCAAAGTTTTTTCTGCCATGCCCCCACTTCAGAAGCTGAAAAAGGTTCGCACCCACAATTTGTATTGATCATTAACGTTTAAAAAAAAGCAGAATTTTAGTAAAATACATGTCAACACTATAGTAGCAGATTTACTGTTCTCTTGAGGATTCATTTTTTTGGTTTTTTTTTTTTCTTTGGCCCTTGTCATCAACACCTGCACACGTGGGAAATCACCGTCCTCTAAACTGTAAAGCAGAAGCTTCTGAAAAACTTAATGTATCGCCACAGTAACATTATTTTGGTATCTTTTAAGTCCATGTGGGTGTTTTACACATTTAATAAACTTACAAACCAGACAGATACTTTCAAATCTAAATATAGAGCTAATGGAATCAATTTTATACTTTTATAACACACACCCCACAAAATAACTATATTTCTAAAACACGTATGCCTCTGTTTACAGAGGACAGAGAAGGAAATGAGAGGAGAAAGACTCACTAGTGGCCTGACTGACTAGACAAAAGGGTACATGGCTGCTTTTAACCCAGTCTCTCAGATCTTTACCTTTCTTTAGCATAAACCACCATATTCAAACATCATTATTTTTAGCTAAAAAAAATTGTGCAAAAAAGAATTGTATTAATATGAGCAGATATTTTCATGTTACTTAAGATGTTGAACCTAAAATATTCAAAGTTATGTTAATTAGCAAGCTCTCACTTCCCAATTTGGCTTTTAATTGTAACTTTATTAAGGACGAATAAACTGTAAAAGTCCACCATCTGTTTAAAAAGTAATTAAACGGAGAAGAAGTATAACAACGAGAAAAAGACAGTAGAAGCATAAAGTAGAGGGCAAATATACTGCCAACTACATGTGCCTAATTACAGTATGTAACGAGCACTTTATACTAAAAATACAAATTTCTTTACTTAGTTTTCACAAGTCCATCAACTTTGTAGCTATACCAGTGACCTGTGGAGAAAAAAGTGAGAGCTGGTGTGAGGGAGGGAAAGAGACGGAGGCGCGGAGAGGTGGCCGAGGATGGAGAAGGAGGAGGAGGAAGAGGAAGAGGTGTGAGCATGAGGGTGGGCAGATGGGCATACAGTATGTATGGATGGGTGGTAAAAGATGACAGAACAATGCAAAGAGGCAATCGGGGGAGAGAAATCAGGAGAGGTGGATGAACAGCCAGCGTGAGGGAGGAGGAGGCTGAGGAGGAGGACACGGGCGGGGGAGAGAGGGTGCTGAGTGAAGCGCCGTGTTTATCAGTGCTCAGAATGTACTGTGCTGTCGGTAAATGTCATCTCATGTGCTTGAGTTACAATAGTCACAGTCAGAGACGCACACGGATAAACGCACATGGGAATATCAAACAGCACAAGCCATTTGTCCACACGGCACTAAATCACTCTTACGTGGCTGTCAGATTTTCTTCTCTTGCTTACCTTCTTCAGCTTTTCCTCCACTCCCCTCTTTGATCTCCTCTCATTTCTCCCTCTGTGTGAAGAGCCTTGAGGGGATGCTGAAGCACTCTTCACCTAAACCAGACATCTGAGGGGGGGGGGGGGGCAAAAATGAAGATAATTTTTGGGGGGCAGGC